>JAYJMB010059937.1:0-37045 GCA_036873735.1 Pouteria campechiana | reverse complement strand
ACTAACAGCTTACTGGTTTTCTAAGTTCACCAGAAACTCTTACACATTGGTTTTCAAGCTTACCAACTAACTTACTAATTTTTTAAAGCTATCCAAAAACTTTTACAAACAGTTGGTTTCATCGAGCTTACCAACTCACTCTTGGTTTTTCAAAATGGAATGAACAATAATAAGGCCTTATTTAGGCTAACATGTACCAAACCTAAAGCTTAATTGAAAGAACAAAGTAAGTAATGAGATCAACTTCAAACTCCTTTTGAAGCTGATGTAGATTTGATGTTGAAAATTTTGAATGCTTTAGTAATAACGTAGCAGTTGAAGTTGAACGATGGAAAGTTATGAATGCTCTTCTCTTAATAAACAAAATGATTTTCAATGTAATCTCTCAATTGTTGTTAAGTGTCGTTTTAATCCTTTTTATATAGGATTTGAAATTTTAGCCATTGCAACCTCTAGCACCAATTTTAAACTAGTTAGGCAGGTTTAGTGACAACTTTTGTAAGTGGTCGGAGTTCAGAAATTCTGAGTACGTCCTTAAAACTTCTGTGTTTCGATTTATACTTCAACAAAATTTTTGAAGTAGTTCTACAAAACTTCTGTGGTAAGTAAGTTTTGACTGTTTTCTCTTCATAATTTTTATCCGTTATCTTAGTCTTCAATTGTCATCTTTAAGTCTTATAAAGAATTCTGAGTTGCCTCTGATTTGCCTATAAAGTTCTGACTTTACTTCTGTATAGCTTTATTTAATCATGTTGACTCAAGCATGTCTCTGATAAACTTCTGACTTGATTCTGCATGATTTCTACACTACTTCTATGCATCATAATAGGTTTTGTAGTACTTCTATGTAATGTTATTTTACTTTTGCATTACTTCTGTCAATCCAAGAATTCTTCTAACATGGTTCTGATCAATTGACTTATCTTCTAGGTTGCTTCTGTGTGGCCGAAGTTTCTTCTATCTTAGTTCTGTGTGACTGAATATTTATGTCTTGCTTGATTTTCTTTTGTGTGGCGTGTTAATGCTTCTGCATTACTTCTGTGTAGTGTTGTATTACTTCTGAGCAATATAATGATACTTCTGCATTACTTCTGGCTTGATTCTGAACAACTGATTCTTCTTCTGGGTTGTTTTTGTTTTTCTTCTAATGTTTGGTATTACTGTATTCTAATTCTGAGTTAGTTCTAAGATGCTTATGACCTGGTTCTTAGTTACATCTTATCACTTTTGAGTAATTCTGCGTAACTTCTGATTAACTTCTCATTTCTTCTTAACTTATGATCTTTCATGCTAAGCCTCTAAGCAAGTTCTGAATTGCTTCTTAGTGATTTTTGAATTTATTTTTATTTGAGCATTACTTTGTATATATTTCTTTGAAGGTTTACTGTAATGATTTTACAGTCAATACTTTTGTTTACTTTCTCGAATCTATTTTGATGTTTAATGCTACAATACTTGCAAAGTAATTTTAGTACATTAATTTTATCACTCATTTGTTTATTTATTATCAAAACTAAGTTATTTAATCTCATTCATCACCAAAATCAAGTTTAGTAAAGGGTTTAAACTTAACATATCTCAAATTATCAACTCATCTAATAGAGATTGACTAAGAGCTTAGATTCTAGGTTGGTCTCCACCGTGCATTTACACCTTTTTTGGCAAGTAGATAAGTTTAAGGCCCGGTTTGTCCCTACATTTATACAACATTGTTTGGGTTATCCCTAAACAAAATGTTGATACGACTCTCAAGAAGATCCCGCTTAGAATCTTGCAAGATAGAAAGAAGAATCTTGCAAGATAGAAAGAACATCAGAAGGCGCTGAGGGTGGTCCCAGTGCAGACACTCCGACACTTAAGTCAGTAAGGAACCTTAGTTGGGGATGTGAATAGTAGAGAAAGAGCTTAAAAAGCCTGTATCTATTGAAGAGGTACATAACTGGGTGTATTTACAGTTGAGCATGGGTGTGTATCCGAGATGCATATGTAGCCTGTACGCAAGTGGGACATGGATTCGTGCCTAGAGGACTCTAAGAGAATGGGCATCCTTAATCCTTATCTCATAGGACTGCGTAGTAGCTGGAATAAGCATCCCATTTGTATTGGGATCTTACGTGGCATGGTGCCAGCTGAATAATTGATTACCTATGTTAGAGTTCTCTAACAAGTGCAAAATTGCTTTTAGAAACTCAAACATACTTTCATCAATTTTCTTAGAGTGTTTGGCTAGATATTCCTAAGCACTTCTTTCCATTGCCATAGCTGAAAATGCACCTTTCAATGGAAACTCCCTTTAGAGCTTTTGTTGTTAGTTTATGCATTTGCAACCGAAAGGTCAAAAACTTTATGGATTTGCAAATGAAAGGTTAAAAACACTCATTTTGATAAAGCTACACAATTGCTACATTTCTACAATTTCATTAAAACTTCTATTAATAGATATATTATTTATTGCATACATTTTTATTGGTAAATAGGTTAAACTAAAAAAATTAGATTTATTCTTTTAGTATTTTAATACCAAAAAGGGGTTTTAGCAATTTTAGGCCAAACACAAAAAATAATACTGATAGCAATTTTCAAATGAAAAATCAAATCTACACAACTTTTTGTTTGTAGTACTTTTTTTAAGAAAAAAAGCTCTCCTTCTAACAATGCTTTTCTTAGTAGCTAAAATTTCATGGTTAGCTTAAAATGCATAATATATGGTCTCAAGAAAATTCTCTAAACACAAGACTCATGGGCTAACCTCTCTCCTCTATGCTTGTCAAAATGAACTCAAAAAACTCAACACAAACCAGCCACTTATGATCCAAAATGCTCACCTAAAATCATCCAGTTACAACCCAAAAGCACTCTGGTAGTCTAGTCAATCTAAGATTATCATGACATCCAAATGAGTCATTCTAGCAGCCCACTTTCAATAGATACTACAAAATTCAGATGCATAGTAGATGCATTCTAATACCTGTCTAAAATACCCTGACATAGCCTTCTCTGTTAAGAAATCTAATTTTTAAATACACCCATTGAAGTGTTGGTCCTATTTAGATGGTAGCTATAAAGGAAGGAAATTACTTACCATACTAACAATAGTTTTTTTTATAGTAGTTCAGTCCAACTTGATACCTACTCCACTCTCTAAGTCAGTCTTTTTTGCTGCACTCATGTTTCACTAACACCTTATTAATAAACTTCTATAACCATTAGTTTTCAAAGCTTACCAATAAACTTTTACAAATACCCAGCAAGTTTCACTTGCTATAATCAATAATAAATCTAGCAGCCCCTCGCTTGCTCTGATAAATAATAGAAAATATTGTACAAAAATGTGCCTCTTACTTAGGCTGAATATACAAAATTAAATGTTGAAGTAATAAATGCAATACAATTAAGTAGAGGTATTTCACACTCCAAATAAGTTGCAGAGGTAGAAGCTTTGAATGCTGTTTTGAATGTCATATAATGGAGTTGAAAGAGTGTTGGAAGAAAACCTTAAGTGTGAGTAAATGCTCTCTTTGTTCATTTGATGGCTTGTCTAGATGTTGGAATGTCCCTAATAACTCTTTTTATATCAGAGTTCAAATTCCGCCCATTGTGGTAGGTGGAAGCATTAAATGCGAGGGAATGTTCAGATTTTCAATTGTTAAGTGTGTTCTTGTAGTTTTAGACCATCTGAAGTAAAGATTTCAGCACATATAAAATGACAGAGAACTCTATGAGTAGCATTTCTTTGAAAATTCTAAAGTCTTTGCTACCTCATACCATCTGAAGCAGTCTTTCAACATGTTTGAAGGGACAAAAAATAATGCTTTGTGAATGACTCAAACTGACGCCTTATAAAAGTGCTTCAACACGTCTGAAGTAATAACTTTAGACTATCTAAAGCGGCGTGAATGCTTAGTTGTGCGCCTTTGAACTTTAGCACTTCTGATGTCGGCTTGGGAATTTCTAAAGTAAAGATTCAATACGTCTGATGCTTGCCTTCATAACATCTAAAGTTTGGGACTTAGTCAAGTTCGAACTCATGATTTGTTCCTTCAATGATGCATTGTAAGTGTGTTTTAGCATATCTAAAATAAAATTTTAGCACATTTGGCTTCATGCTTCAACATATCTGATCTGCGTTGCACACTTACATCGGCATGTCTGAAATATTGTTAACACTCCAATGCTACAACTTCGTGCTTTAGCACTTCTGAAGTGAGACTTTTATCCATTCAAAGCTCTCTCCTTCATGTTTTAGCACATCTGAAGTAGTCTTTACATCTACACCTTGACATCCCTTTGTATTTGCTTTAACATCATACTTCAGCATGTCTGAAGTATGTCTTAAGCGACTTTGAAGCTTGTGTTTAATGCAAGACATATTCTTCAACTGTAGATTTATAACATCCGAGGCTAATAAGGGTGAGGAGTGATCATTACGGTTGGAAAGAGTTTGAATAAGGTGCTGCTCCTAGCAAGATTCTAAGTGAAGGGTGATACGGATGAACTGTCCCACATCAAAAAGGGAGAGAAAGTTCTTGAACTTTAAATTGTGGGGCTCTATGGAAACTAGTTAAGACACCTTTTGTGGGGGTTGTGTGGGCATCAACCGTAGAGGAGCAAAGCCATGAGGACTGTAATGGTCCAAAGCGGATAATACCTTAATAATATGGCCGTGGGCTATTACAAATGGTATCAGAGCTAGACCCCTGCTAGTAGAGTGGTTCAGGGACTAATTAAGCGGAAGTTGGCGAGCCTGTAAAATCCAAGGCTGATGAGGGTGAAGAGTGATCGCCAGGACTAGAAAGTACCTGGACAAGGTGTGGCTCCTAGCAGGCTTCTAAGTAAGGGCGATAGGGATGAATCATCTCACATCTAAAAGGGGGATAAAGTTCTAAACCTTTAAATTGTAGGGCTCTGTGAAAACCTATTGAGGTGCCTTGTGTAGGGGTTGCATGGGCATCAACCACAGAGGGGCAAAACCATGAGGACTATAATAGTCTAAAGCCAACAATACCTCAACAGTGTGGCCACGAGTTGTTACAAGATTGACATTATAGCTTTGAGTGCAACATCTAAAACATTTCTGAAATTGTTTCAGACTTGGTTCTTGTGTCTACAGTCTTCATTCTTCAGACTTTTTGAACTTCTTTATATTTTGACTTTGTTCTTATTGATTTCAGATGTGTCCCATTACATCTGAAATTCTCTTCTAATTTAGCGTCATCCAATCTTGAGCATTCATTAGTTTCTTCCTTTGCTAATTGACTATAGTGGATCTTATCTCTGATATGAAATTGTACATGTTGTCCACACATTTGAAGTTACTTCCCTTAATATGTTTCATAAATTTGTCATTACACACTTGGGAATGTAACCGTTAGTAATTTAACACTTCACTCACATATTTTTGCTCATCATCAAAACTCAGTTGGTTAATCACATTCATTATCAAAATCAAGCCAAGGGGTTAGGATCAACATTCTCCCCTTTTTTAATGATGACAAAATATTTGACCAATATACTTTTCAAAAAGATAAAACATGTGTTCATCTACCAATAATACAAAATGGGAGCTGAGAAAAGATATTCTACTCATAACATAGTATAACTCCCCTTGACTAAGTGCACTTCTAACAATGTTTCTAGTAGCTCCCCTTGAATGAATACACTAACTCTAATTCTTCCTCCCTATTTTTATCATAATAAAAAAGGCTCGAAGGGAAAAGAAAAAAATAGTTGTAGGAAGGTGTATAAAAAAAAGAACATATAATAATGGCATAAAGAAAAATCATTACATTGAGTTGCATTCCATTGCAAAAAGAATTACATGAACATAATAAATAATTACAAAGAGAATAAGGAAATGTGCAGCATGCGGTTGGGTTTTGGAGGGAAGCTTAGGTGAGAGGGAAGAGGTTAGGGTCTTTAGATGGTGGTTTGTGATGAGGAGTGGGAAGGATGGGTAGAAGGTGGAGGTGAAGGTTGAATGGATGGTGTTGTTGATGCTGCTATGCTCTCTCCTCTTTAATTGTCTTCTTGTCTCATGGTTTCTTCTTCTCTTGCTACCACTCCTACTCTAGTAGTTTGTTCTCTTCTTCCGTTTCTTCATGGCCCATAGAATTTTTGGCAACCTCCTTTAGATACCTAATTTATCCCATAATTTTGATCACCAATATGGGGGCCAACTTGAGTTCAAGGCTATTGTGACTTGTATAAAGATGATTCTTTTTTTCGCTAATGCTAATGCCTGCATGTTTTAAGAATATAGTTGCTCTTATGGATGACCATTCAATCTTTTGATTTGCAGCTTTAGGTTGACTAAAAATTTCCTTAAACCCTTCAAAAGCTTTATCTCCTATCCATGACATCTAGGTGTTTAAGGTGAAGTTGCTGACTAGGATTCGAATCATCCTAGTGTAGCCTTTGTCCTCATAGCTCAAAAAATTTACCCATCCTTGGAGCTTAATTCAACCACATAGTTTTAAATCCATATATGTTTCTTAAACACTTCAAAATCAAGTCTCCTACCCTTTTCAACCTTTTTATTTTCGTATTGCCTTTGATGATGACTACAAGCAGACTAATTGTTATAGAAAGTTACCTCTTCAAATTCTTCTCTTCCTCTTCTTGTTGTTCTTAATTCATTCCTCACCGATTTGCTTACTCCCCTTGTCCTCGCCATTTGCATTAGATGGGTTTGGATGAATTTGGCTATGTTTTAGGGAGATAAAGGGATTTCATAAGGATTTCCTAGAAGAAGAAATGAATGTTTTCTGAAAATAGTGGAATGGATATGGTTTAATTTTTGTGGGAATATGAGTCTTTACCTTGGAATTGACATTTCAGAAGTAAGGGAAGGAGGTTTCATATGGTGCAATGGGGTTTCAGACAATCTAAAGTTATAACTTTAGACTTTTTGAAATGAAAAGGAGCTCAAGCTTTAGATGTTCTGAAGTGATGTTTCAGAATGTTTGAAGGTGCATTAAGATTACAGAAGATGGATTTAAATGCAAAAAACCTTTGAAACTTTTTCAGACTTTCTAAAATAATGTTTGAATTAATCTAATCATGAAATTTAGCATAGACATATAGCATTTAAGACATGTAAGCATTTAGAAGATGTAAACAAAAGCATAATTTGATGATCATGAGATGAGCATTATGCATGTGGATTTATCATGCCTAAATCCTTCTAATTCTATAGAATTTATCTTTTGGGACTAGCTTAGTTAAAATGTCTGCTAACTGATTTTCAGTTGGTATAAATTCTAAGCAGACATTATGATTCTGGATATAGTTTCTAATGAAATGATGCCCGATCTCTATATGGTTAGATCTAGGGTGCATAACTAGACTCTTGGTTAGGTATTGTCACATTTGATGGATATATCAACAAATTTTAGACCACGATTACCAAACTGCTGCTTTATTCAGAGAATCTATGCACAATAACTACCAACTACAATATATTCAGCTTTAGTAGTTGGCCATGATATAGATGTCTGTTTCCTAGAGAACTATGAGATGATCATGTTTTCAAGAAACTGACAAGTTCCTAAGGCACTCTTCCTATTTACCTTGTAACCCGCAAAATTAGCATCTAAATACTCTACTAACTCATAATCTAAACCTTTTGAATACCATAAATTGAGGTTTGGAGTATTTAAGAGGTATCTAATGATCCTTTTGATAGCAGTAAGATGTGATTATCTAGGATTTGATTAGAATCTAGAACACATATAGACACTAAATATGATATCTAGCCTACTTGCATTTAAATATAATAGAGAACCTATCATGCTTCTATATAATTTTTGACAGATTGGTTTACCTTTCTTATCCTTATCCATTTTGATGGAAGTACTCTTGGGAGTTCCAAATCTTTTTCCATCTTCAAAGTTGAAAGTTTTCAGCAACTCTTTTGTGTACTTGGCTTAGTGGATGAAGATTCCTTCTTTCATTTGTTTCACTTGTTGTCCTAGAAAAAAGTTCATCTTCCCCATCAAGCTCATCTCAAATTCTCGCTACATTGTCTTAGAAAATTCTTGACACAAATTTTTATTAGTTGCTATAAAGACAATGTCATCAATAAAAATCTAAACAATGAGTATATCATTCATGCATGCTTAATGAAGAATGTGGTATCTACCTTATCCCTTGAGAAACCTTCTCAATAAAAAATCTACTTAACCTCTCATACCAAGCTTTAGGAGTCTGCTTCAAACTATAAAGGGCTTTTTTGAGTTTGAAGACACGGTTAAGATCATAAGGGTCTTTAAACCCAAGGGTTATTCCACATAAACCTCTTCATTAATGAAATCATTCAAGAATGCATATTTGCCATCCATTTGGTACAACTCAAAGTTCATGAAGAACGCAAAAGTCAATAACATTCTAATGGCTTTTATTTTAGCAACAAGGGCATAAGACTCCTCAAAATCTATTCCTTCTTATTAATAATACCCCTTACTATTAATCTTGCCTTGTTTCTCACTGCTAATCTAGATTCATCTAGTTTGTTCCTAAAGACCTATTTGATTCCTATAATAGTTTGATGGTCTGGTCTTGGAAAAAGAGTCCACACATCATTTCTTTTAAATTGGTCCAATTCTTCTTGCATAGCTAATATCGAATTTTCATCCTCTAGCGCTTTTCCCTGTAAGTTGGCTCTAGTTGAGAAATAAAGGAAAAATTATCATATATTTAGTGATAAGATGATCTAATCTTAACTCTGTCGTACAAATAACTAATTATCTAGTTTTTTAGATGAGCATGTATGAACCTCTAATCTTTAGGAAGAGAAGAGTTACCTTCCTCATTTACCTCATTAGTGGATGGTTTAAACTATCTTTCTGCATTATCCATTATTGTTTCTATTTGTGGAGTTTTATTTTCTCTGTCTTGCAGGTTCATCTTCTCCATGTTTGTTGTGAGTCTATCTATTTCATCATTAAAATCACTTGTTCTTTTTGAAAAGTTAGTAATTTTATCAAATCTGACATGAATAGACTCCTTAACAGGTCAATTAATCAAGTTGTAGACTTTAAATGCCTTACTAACAATAGAATAGCTAAGGAAAATATCTTCAATAGATCTACTATCAAACTTCCGAAGGTTTCCTTTACCATTGTTAAAAATGAAACATTTATAGCCAAAGGTGTGGAAGTATGATATGTTAGGCTTCTTAGCATAATAAAATTTGAATGAAGTTTTATTGAGTAATGGCCTGATATGAATTCTATTAATAACATAATAAGTGGTATTCATATCTTCAACCCAAAAATATTATGGCAGATTATACTCACTCAACATGGTCTTTACCATTTCTTACAAGGATCTATTCTTCCTCTCAGCCACTCCATTCTACTAGAGTGTTTTTGGTGCAGAGAAAGTTTAAAATATGTCATTGCTTTCATAGAAGGCCATTAACTTATGCTTTTTAAACTCTCCACCATAATCACTCCTTATGGCAATAATATGAGGGCTTTGTTCATTTTGCACATGCTTGAAAAAGATCTCAAAGAATGAAAAAGCCTCATCTTCGGATGCAAGAAATACTATTGAGGTATATCTACTATAGTCATCAATGATGACATATACATAATGTTTCCCTCCAAGACTCGTAGTTCTTGTTGGTCCCATTAAGTCCATATATTGTAATTAAAGAGGCATAATTTTGTATACTTCTTTATTTGATTTAAATTACTCTTTTGCTTTCTTTCCTTTCAAGCAGACATCTCATAATAGTCCTTTGTTAAATTTCAGTTCAGGTAAGCTAACAACAAGATCTGATGATATAGTCGTTCTATTATGTCTTTGTTGATGAGTACTAATCTTCGATGCCACAATAAGGACTCATCGTTACAAATAAGACACTTGGCTTGGATATCATGAAGATCTACAACATACACATTTCCATGCCTTCCAACTAGAATTACAACCAATTTTGACTGATCTAGGACTGAGCAAATTTGAGACTCAAACATAACCTTATAACCATTATCATAGAATTGGCTTGCATTTAGAAGGTTATGCTTTAACCTCTCAACTAAGAAAACATTAAAAATAATAGTAAAGTGTGGTTGGCTGACCTTACTAATCTCAACGACTCTACTTTTCCCATTGTCTTCAAAGGTCACTATTCCACCATTTTTTTCTTTCAGCTCAGTGAATAGCTCCTTCTTCCCTATTATGTGTTTTGAGCAACCACTATTAATGTACTGCATACTACTCCTTATGGCTCTTAAACACACCTGCAATGGAAAGGTTAATTTTTAATTTTTGGTACTCATTTGAGAATGGGTCTAGGGGGGTTAGTGGCAGAGAATTTTGGTATCCACTATTTCCTAAGTGCCACTAATTTGACATTAGGAGACTAAGTAACATTTATAGTTTCTACTATAGCTTTAGGTACCCAAACCATGGTCTGGGCCTTTGTTTTTTTCCAAAATTGTGTTTCTGTTTCTTTTATTGCTGCTGTCCACATTTCCTCTGAGGTTTCATTTTTAATAAGGTGGAAGTTAAAATCTATCTAAGGGCATTGTTCTCTGCCTTGACCTACTCAAGTTCATTAATGGTATATTGTTTACTCTCAAGTTTAAACTTTTCTTCTGTAAGTTTGGAGCATTCGTTGGTCATTCCAAACAACTCTTTTTTTATCTTCTTATATTTGGATTTCAATGCCTTAAAGTCAACATATAAACTTTCTACTTCTTCCTGACAACTAGGAGATTCAAGTTCAGAAATTACTTCATTTTCATGGATGGCCATGAAGCTGATTCTATTGTGAAGATCTTCTTGGTCTCCTCTCCTTGGTGAAGATCTCCTCTCCTTAGTGACAACTTGCTGAATTTGCTTCATATTCTTCTTCACTTTCACTTGAGTTTTAATTGAATATGTTTTCTATCATTTCCCAAGCAACAAGTGCTTTCTTCCTTTTCTCAAATTTTTTTTTGTTATTGTTGTTGTTTTTGTTGGTCCCACATAAATGAGTAGCTCAAGAAGGGAGGGGTGAATAGAGCATATAAAAATTATGGCCAAATAAAAATTAATGAGCTAAGAAGAAGTAGTGATGCAATACATATGTAATTTTCATATCTAATTGTTCAATCAACATGATTACTTCACTTTCAAATTCTCTTAGTCATTCTTGTTTCAGGCAAGTTATTATATGTGTATGATAATGTGAGTGATAAAGTTATACTTAATGAAGAATAAAACAGATGAATAAACACATACAAACAACACAATTTTTATAGTGGTTCGGGAACCCTGTCCCTACATCCACTCTTCCAAGGGCACGGGCACCAACTCATTGTGCCTTGGGTTCCACTATATCCCATATAATGGAAGTACATAAGTACTCCCAATACTATTTTAGATTAAAGCTCTAGGGGGCATAGATAGTGTTTCCAACACTCTTCTGGATTCCAGCTCCAGGGGGCATAAGCATAAAGTTCCCAACACTCCTCTGCTTTTACGAGCTCACTAGAAAACTCACTGGTGCCAAAAATCACCAGTAAACTTATTAGTTTTTCAGAGCTCACCAACAACTTATACAAAGTAGTTTTCTTAAGTTCACCACCAAGTCATATAGCTGATTAACAACACTCTTTTTCACATTACATTACCTCTTCTCTTAGGCTGATTTATACAAAGATTCATATATAAAATGATCTCTCTTTAAAGCTTATTAGATATCAATACTCTAGGTATTTAATTTAGATAGAACTTTTAGTCTATCAGCATAATGGAGATTGATTATCCAGGAGGAAGTATAGTATTAAAACTTTTAGTCTATCAGCACAATGAAGATTGATTATCTAGGAGGAAGCATAGTCTGATTGAGAGATGTTACTTGATAAAACTCTACTTTAATTTTTCTTTCAGCTTCCTCAACCTTCTTTGTTGACACTGCACTACTTTTATATTGCTTTAAAAATTTTTGCCTATTAGAGGTAGTTGGCTTTACTTTGAATGTTGAAGACCATTCTAATTTCTTTCGTTGAAAAGATGTCTTCTTGAGAAACTCATTTGTAGTTGGAAAGCTTGCAGCACCATCTTTGAAGTAGATGCCTTTTCGGTTTTAGTAAATGCTAAAAAAAGACTTTTCTGCTTGATTAACTCTTTCACTATTATGAAAAGATGCCCATTAAGCTTGAAGGGATGTAACCTTTGAAAGTTATAACTTTTACCAGAATATAGACTACTTTCCTTTGAATTTCTTTCCATCTTTAGCTAATCTTGAATTATCCAGTTTGCTTTATAAACTCTGCTTCGAGTAAGATTTGACCAATGAGTATAGTTAGTGATGTCTGGTATAGATGACTTCTACTCTTCATGATTTATCATAATTTATCTGAGGACTTTGTCTCTTGAATTTGTCTTTTGTAAGTAATAAAAAAGTGGCTCTGAGTGGATCCACATAATAGAAAACTTTGCCTTTTCAATTTTGTCAAAGATTTTTGCAGTATCTTACTTCGTCTTTAGGTTTGTCTGTTATAAGTAATAGATAAATTATAGAGACGCAGATGGAGTTCTTCTTCTTTGTTGCTTATCAGACGACATTCTCTTTGTAGACAAAGTTTCTTTCAGCAAAGTAGCTTCATTTGTTGCTTTGTTTGTTGTAAGTGGCAGATGATCCTTGTGGCATGAAAAAAACTTCTTCATAGCAAACGAGGTGACTTTTACCAGACAAAAGTCTTCTTTTCATCAACCGAAGTGGCTTTATCTATTGTAAGTAGCAGATGATCCTTGTGGGGCAAACAAAGCTTCTTCACTTTCATCAGATGAAGTATTCTTTTCATCAGCCAAAGTAGCTCTGTCTGTTGTAAGTAGTAGACAATTCTTCTAGACAAGGAATCTTTTCTGATAGACAAAATGATTTTGTCTATTGTTTGTTTGTTGAAATCAACAAATGAAGTTGCAGGCTAGAGACAAAGTCTTCCAAATGGTTTGTCTGATGGTTTGTTTATCGTAAGTGATGGACAATGTTGTGGCATAGAGATGAATCCTCCTTTTAGTCACTCATATGATGGGTTATCTTTTGAGTAATAGACGACTTATTGAGGCACGGATGACTTGCTTCTTCAAAGGTTGTCTGATGGTTTGATTGTTGCTAATTGTAAACAACTCTTGTAGATGAAGACTACAGACAAAGTTTTCTTCCTTAGTTGTTGTGCCACTTCTTCTTTGTCTTTTATATTTTCTACAGAGATTACCATCTAGTTCCTTGGCCTCTTCAGTTTTCATATGAGCTTTATATAATAGACAAATACTTGAGTAATTTTGTCTCCATTTTGACTTCTTTATTTGTCTGATTTCAGCTCCATTTCATCTTTGCTTTTGCAAATTGAATTCATCTTTATGTTGCGGGCAAGTGTTGATTATAAACTATTTTTTTTGACTTGTCCTTGAAAGATTTATTTAAATCTTCCTAAGATAGATGCTATTTGACATTGACTTTATCTGTAGATAATTGTTTGATCACTCATTGAGACTTGAGCTCCATGGCTATAGATGTACTTGATGGTCTCTTTTCAAAGTTTCAGTATCATTCTTTCTGATCATACTTGTCTTCTTTTGGTTAGTGGATTGTGCTTGCTGATGCATTAACTATGTACATTGTTCACTGTATTCAAATTGCTTCCCTACTTGTTTAAACTTGTTTCTATAATACTTGGG
This sequence comes from Pouteria campechiana, assembly GCA_036873735.1. NCBI lineage: Eukaryota > Viridiplantae > Streptophyta > Magnoliopsida > Ericales > Sapotaceae > Pouteria > Pouteria campechiana. The sequence goes on along the minus strand of JAYJMB010059937.1, from coordinate 23,371 downwards.
AATATAATTGTTAGTATCATATATATATATATATATATATTTACTCATATGTTATTGCTCATCATCAAAACCTGACTGTTTGCCATAAGCATTATTTAGTTCAACATTCTTCCCCTTTTTGATGATGACAAAACATTTGAGTGAAATACTTTTAGAGAGGATAAAGATATTTATAAATGTAAATGCACAAGAAATTTTTGCATAGATAATTGTATTATGGCTCCCCCCTGAATTAAGTAACTTCTCCTATTTTTAGATTGTAGCTCAACTACCCTTGAGTAGGTACTATCGTTAAATTTTAATCTCGTATGGTCCTATTTTCACTCATTGCATATATTTCTCCCATTTTTTGTCATAATAAAAAGATGAATAGCTTATCAAGGAATGACATTCAAATAGTATAGAAAAGCTACAAATTGAGAGCTTAATCTAAGGATGTATACTTCATTGATTTGCAAAGTAAACTTATAAGATTAAGGTACAAATATATAGACAAAATCAAAATACAATGTATTTAGCAGTCTAAATGTTATCCTAAGGTTGTACAGTACTTTCTTTATAATTGACAACCTTGAGACGAAGTTGAAATTCAGGATCTGCTAAATATAGATAAGGAAGAAATTTTCCTTCAGCATTGGCTTTAGCATTGGTTGCCATCCTTCTTTTGTATAAAGTGTGACTTTTGGGAATGGGGTCAATATGTTTTTAATTTTCTGAGGGGTCATCAACTTTTGAAGGCTTAGAAATGAATTTCTTGGTTTTAGTGATTGGAATTTTGAATTTGAGGAAGGAGGAGGATTAGGTAAACTAAGAAGAGGAGGTGAAATGTTAGAGGAGGAAATTGTTGGGATGGATGGTGATGTCCCAGATTTGGAAGCCTGGTGGGAATGGTTCATTCTCGATCTCCAACGGGAACGAGCGATGATAAATGTTTGGCACTTGAGAAGACAAGTTTATTTATCGTTGGGCCATCCAGCCATTTATCATCTCATTAAAGTGTGCCGTGGGATCCGAGTTCATCTGATATGGTTGTGCATGCGCATTTGCACAGAATGGTTGTGGTGGAACGTTCGCACCAAATAGCTGTGCACGAACATTAATATTAGGCAGTCGCTGAGGTGAAGCAACTAGAGAGGTGAGAGGTGAGGCATCCGGTCCTAGGGGATCTCCTCTTGGTGGGTTAAAGACAAATGGTCTCAATGGTGTAACCATTCCCATGGAGGTTGAGAGGACATGCAACATTGGATGGTTAGCCAGGATTGTTGGTTTGGCTAGCATTCTATTGTGAATATGCCTCTCTTAACCGCTAATTTTTAGTCTCAAGCAGTTCCAATTGTTGCATTATCTCTTTTATAAAAGTGAGAGCTGCATTTCCTTCAGCCATGTAAGGCGTGACTATCAGGATAAATTGATTTCTGCATCAATTGACAAGGAGATGTAGACACTTGACCTTCTCTTCCAGCATCTTCTGAGTGAGAGTGAAATATTGGGGGAGGCACCATAGATCTAGCCATCAACCTTGTGATGATTCCCTAACAAGGTGGGTTAGGCGATGCCGGAGACAGGTCTAAGCTACACTTTCTTCTTCTTTTGGTCTTTTTTCCTTGGGCTACCAGAATCGACCCTTCTTTCCCTCTTTTCTACCTTTAATGCCTTTCTTGGCATCTGTAAGGTGCCTGTTCTATCAATCTCTCTTCTCTAAGAATAGGAGAGATTGGCTAAAGCAAAGAACATATTGCTTTCCTAGTATTTATCCTGGGATGGAGATGATCTTCTTACTATTGCAGTGTTCTTCTTGGATGGCAACCTCCATCCTTCCTTCTTTTCTTTAATAGTTAACCTGCGAGTTGACCTCTTCTTAAACTTTCCTTTCTTCACTACCCTTCTTCTAGCTCCATTGGAAGATTGAGCATGGTCCTTGGAGGCTTTCCTCTATGCACTCCTTTCAAGGGGGTCAATAGGTTTGGGATTGAAGGGAGCTCATGTCTGCCTCCCCTTGATTGCATTGGCGAGGTCGATAGCTACAACCTTCTTTTGCTTTATGGGAGTAGAGACCTGAGTACTCCTAGTCTTTAGGGAGTTTGCGATGGTATTGCAAACAAAGTCATCTCCAATGATCCTAGGAGCATGAGGGGAAATAGTTTTTCTCTTTTGCCTCATATTATTTTGTGCTTCTTTTCAACCTCATAGTTGGAAGTTGAGTTAGTAGAAGCCACTTTTGGAGCTACTAGGGCAGCCTCCGATGATGTTGGAATAGTTCTAGAAGTTGTCGACGTACCTCCGGGCAAGGGAAAAATTAGAGTCACATCCTTCTTGTAGATGATAGGTGCTGGGCCAGTCAGCACCATAATGAAGGGGTGGGGAACACTCCTAGCAAAGTCACGTGGGGTGTTAATGTCAAAGTTACTGCCTGGCAGAAATCCAAAAGAGAGTGAGCTTGCCATTAGGATTGATCTTGAGAGAATAATGAGAATAAGTTATAGAAATGACCAAAGATCTGCAAAGAGCAACAAAAGAGCTTAATCAGTTTCATGGAAGAATAAAGCCTCTAAGATGCACTAGTATTACTTTTCCTTAAAGATGAAGGGTGGGATGCTTTACATCGGGTTCACCATTTTTATAACAAGTACAAAAAGAGGAGGAAACAATAAAATGGAACAACATATAGATATTTGTCATTTTTTGGAATGAATCAAACATTTTTCATTTTTTTTATATTGTCCTCAATTGATTACACTTGCTGTGTACATCAAAAAAATTGTATGTTCATATCCTAGATCACAAGTGGTCCTAGTTATATCTCTACAATGGGAGAAAATCCTTAATTAAAAGGAAAAGTACAATGCATCCTAGAAACCCAAAAATAAAACACACACTCTCTCATAATAGATGTGTGTTGGCACATTGCGATGACTTGATATTTAGGAGATCGCCTTAAGTCAATGGGCGGATAGGATGACACAGTTCTAGACTGGTTTGCTAGACACTGGGTCAACTTAGAAAATTGGTGTTTTGATCCAATTGGTTTGTCCTAGGTGGAATCAAGACTAGGTGATTTTTATCATTTAGACTATAAGAAACCATAAAGGCAGTAGGTGTTTTGTGACTCAATTGGCATATCCCGAAAGGACTCAGGACTGGGTGATCTCTATTGTGTTTAGTCCTGAAAGAGATCAGAAGAAAATAGGTGACCTAGGTTTGGTTAAGCTTTTTCTCATTGCCCATGAGAAGCTTAAGAAGAGTGGGCTAAGTTGATTAGTTTTATCTCGACTCTCTCAATTACCCATGAGAAGCTTAGGAAGAGTGGGATAGCTCAGCTCTCTCAATTGAATTATGACAAGCTTAGGAAAAGTGGGACCAAGATGATTAGATTGGCTTGGCTCTCTCAATTACCCATGAGAAGCTTAGGAAAAGTGGGACTAGGATGACTTGATTTGGCTATTTTGATGAATGGTATATGCTAAGGTTTGATTCAGTGAGTCATCATTCAGTGACTCGATGAGTCATGACTCAGTGAATCGAATTAGTGAGTTATGATTAGTGACTCAGTCCTAGACTTAGGCTTTTGGATGAGTTAATGAATAGTATTTTCCAATATCCTATGGAAAACTGCAACCTTTGCGATCTCTACCATTTATACTTTGAGAAATCAAAGATCTAGGTTGCATGAATTAAGCCTAATTACACTTTGAGTTAATTAAGCCTAATCATGGTTAGCATTAATGATAATGATAGTGCTAAATAATATTTTTTAATTGATTTAAGACAATGTCATTAGTTTCCTGATTTATGTGGTAGTTAGATGGTTTAATCAGGGTTTAAACATATTTTAGTATGCCTAATCTGGCATTATCCTGTTGTCCATTAGCCGTATGGGACCCACCATTACCACAGCATGGGTGGGACCCATGTGTGTGTCATGATAAGGCCATGGCAGAGTGCCCACAGGCATTAGAGAAATTACCAATGGCTGAAGGCCACTAGTGTCAAGTGAGGCACCTGCCTCTTGAAGATTCCTCAAGCTCCTCCTCCAAGTTCTCTCTCCAAATCCTCTTTTCTTAAGAAGAGGGAGGGGTATTTATAGGCTTGAGGTCCTCTGGGGGTAGGTTAGGAATTTCAGTTTCAACATGGGGGCATTCTTAGGATGCCAACTTCACCATTGGAGGCATTTTTGGAAACTCTTGGAAATGATCCTATCTTCACCATTTGGGAATTCTTGGAAAATGGGCTCAGCTTCACCATTTGGGCAGTTTAAGAATTTCAGCTTTACCATTAGGGCATTTTGGGCATGCCAGCTTCACCAGTGGGTGCATTTTTGGAATTCCAGCTCCACCATTGGGGCATTTTGAGCATGTCAGCTCCACTATTGGGGCATTTTGGGCATGCCAGCTTCACCATTTGGGGCATCCTTATCGATATAATTTCCATGCAAGAACCAATAAATATTTATTTTCCCAAATGCATCAATTAAAGTATTTTTTTATACCATCAATTTTAATTAATTGCATGCATAACTAAGTAGATACCATGCAATTAAATTAGAAAATGCACATTTAATGTGACCAAGATTAAAATGAACTTCAAATGGAGCATTCTTTTCTACATACAACTTAGAATAGAATTTTGTCATTCTCATACAAGCCTCTTCTTTAACTCATGTTCCAAGGCACTTTTATAATTTATAATAATAATTAAACTAATGGCTTCCAAAGTCCAAGTGATGTGGATATATGTTACCAAAGTCCAAATGATGTAGACACATGCAACCTCATTTGACTTTGCTTATAGCAAAATGCAATTAGCTTACGTACCCATGGGCTCATACATGTTGTCCATCAATGTTTTCTTCCTATCAATCATGTTGCCCAAGGCGTCAACATCCATCGGGACATCTACATGAAATGCTTCATGTGTTTGAATATTTTAAATTGCCACTAAACAGGGTAGCATGAAACTGGTAACATGGATGACGTGTGGTGGGATGTAGAAAAATAAAGGAGTGTAGGTGTGCAAAGAAGGCAGTGTAAATGAAGCACATTAGCCTATCCTACATCCTGCTTATGTGGATGAGAACAATGTCTGCTGGACAAACCATCCAACTGCATAGGTAAGAAAATTTTGATTGTACAAGTGGAGAATGTCATCTGCGCATTTAAGAAATTTTGGTGAAGAATCTGTCTACAATGTTGCATTTTGGTGGAGAATCCCATTTGATTATGCACTATAAAGAACCATCCCACTTACAAACTGGACATTGCTCCCACTGTGGGGACGAATACTTCATTTGACAGATAATATTTCAATTGCGCGCAACATTGACAACAATGCCAACTGCATAAACTTCTCGGCTGAGCAAGCAAAGTCTCATCTACACCTCACTTGCATTGTCTTGCCTTTAGCTTGGTTGCACGGGTCTGCATACAGCCTATGCTGTCTTGCCTTCAGCGTGGTTGTGCGGGTTTGCTTCTAGATTGGTTGCACGACACATCAACGAACCTTAGAATTCTTTAAATAAGGCTGTGGTTAGACTGGCTTGCTGCCTGCATGGCACGTCAGCCACAAATAGCCCAAGCCACTTCATGTCTTGGGACTTCGATCACATGGTTTAAGGATGACTTCGGTTGCATGCCACCTTAGTAGGATCGTCCCTGTCAATGTGGCTCGCAGGCTGCGCGGGTCAACAATTATCTCGACTGCATGGTACTTTAATCTTCCCAACTACTTGGCACATCACCGCATTTGTCTTGCCAACGGCTTGCTTGCACAACTCAGTTTAGAAGGATTGGAAATTTCTCTACCAGCCTGAATTAGATTCATCCAGCGTTCAATGCTCTCTAAGACCCTGAAAAGAGACATCAACACTTTCTGCAACAGAACCAGGCGTTGCTGTTGGAGGTAGCTTGCTAGATTGTGGAAAGCATTGTGCCATTGCGAGGTTGTGAGGTTGGGGTGTTGGTGAGAAGGGAACACAGTGACTACACAAGTAGCCAATTGTGGGCAATGTAATTCCTAATTTCAACCCATGTGATTTAAGGCAACATAGTAGAGGGGTTTCGAGGCTCTGGCAACCGCTGTTTGAGAGATTACGCGAGCCGAATGCCATTACGCATCCAACAAAAGGAACCCAGTGCACACCAATCCCATGATTACACGACTGAGTGGCGCAGACAATGCTTTATGGACTTTTGGTTGCGACAAGCTGGTGTGGCCTCTGTTCCGCTTCCTAGATGCGCCAAGGCAGCGGCTTCAAATCACCTGGTCATGCAGATTTTAGGTGGGGTCCACTTCCATAGGATAGAAAACTTCGTCTGGCACATGAGACTGCCTTCTCTACTTTTGCCACCCACTTCAGTGGCTTAGTTCCTGAGTTTCCGCCATCAGTGTATGAGTGAAGAGCTATGAAGGGTTTGCACCTTGGTTGCGACGGTGCTGATTGTGTTCGGGCCGTGAATTTGGCTGTTGATCTAATTGGGAATTTGGCAGTTGGTATTGTGATTCAAAGAGAAAGCTCGTGGTGCCGAGGCGTCGAGAGTGAGGAACCCACTAGCCTTGCCAAATGCAGCACAATCGACAAAGGATTCCTTCAAGGCGGTAATGGCAACGACACTGGCCATCTTCTTAGCTAGGAAGAGAACGATGTAGACTCTACTGATGTCGCCTCTGCAGACTACCATCCATGCCAGTGGAAGTGAAGGTGGCGAAGACGAGATCGGCTTCTCTATTCCGAGGCTAATGCACAAATCCGCCTTCTGGCAAATCATAAAGGTGGGTCCTCTCAGAAGGAGATGGACAACGTTGTTTAGGCAAGCTATCTCATTTGTTGGCATGTAGACTGAAACACGCACATTAATTCCAGCATATGATGATTTTCGTCTATCTTTTGTTGATCGACATCTCTTCTGCAACATGCACCCTTATAATTGCCTCGCCATGTGGATGGTTTTAGTTTAATTATTTTTTATTTGTGCCTTTGCATTTGCATTTCAATTGCACAGGCAAAGGTTTTTTTTTTTAACTTCAACTGTGCAGGGCAATTTTGTTATTTTGTATGGAGGCAGACATCTGTGTCGTTCAGCTCCTATCAACTATGCGGCCACGTCATCTCCTCCATTACGCAAATAGAGTTTCCAATTGTGCAGGTAGTGGCATCCCTTTGGCTTGTGTTGCCATTGTAATCTGCGTAGGTGGGGCGTGAACTCTGAATGCATCAAGGAGAGTGATTTTTCACCTAAGTTGAATGAGTTATCTTGCTGAGGATTCAGCACTCGAAACGACCTTAAGCGCATGATCTTCTCCCATAACGATATTAATAACTCTATCAACATTACTTTCCATGTAGTTAAAACCACTCGATTCCTGCGAAACATTCCATCGCAACTTTAATTTTAACTTTCTTTGCAACAGATTTTCTGTCCTCTAACACGTTCTTAGAATCGCAAATAGAATTTTTTATGGAGTCAAACTAACTTTAGAAGTGTAACATAAGTTCTCAGATCTACAAACAAAATTTCTGAAGGGCATTCAAGATAATCTGAGAGGTGCAACAGTATTTTGAAGGGGTTCAAATGCTTAATCTTCAAAAATTCTGAAGCTCCTTTAGAACTTTTGAAGTAGTGAAATTTTGATGTCCAGCATTTCTGAAGAATCTTAACAAGAAAGAAAATTTCTAAAGATTAGAAGGATTTTTCTGTAGCAATTTTCAGAAGTAAATTTGAAATATTTCAAAGTGTTTTAGAAGGATGAAATTGTAAATTAAAGTTGGAAGTGCAACACTTGTGCATTTTAAAAGTTGTAGATTATTTTTAAGTGTGCAAGTTAAGTTATTATTGGAAGCTAATTTTCAGGTGCATGTGTTGCAAACCCACGATGTGCAGCAACTCAATTATTTTGGAGAACTTCTATTTTATGCACTGTGATGTTTTGGATGTTATATTTTCATGGAGAAGTATGAGTTATTATTGGGAGAGGATCCCTAAGCGTAGTGGAAGAGTTCTAATAAAACCCTGTTACTTTGGTCATTTAAGGACAACAAGGGATAGAGTTTGGCATGAAGAGTTGGATGTGAGAAGCAAAAGGAGTGAGAGATGGATTCCAAGTTCTGTAATATGCATAGTTTGAAGATTGTTCTTTTCATTTTTAGCATGAACTAAATCTCTTTTTCTGGGGTGATGATGTTGCCCTTCTTGATATTCGTTGTTAACTTGGATTGTTGGTTTATCAATTCAATTTTATCTTGTTTCATTCATTATGCTTATTACAATCATTTGATTTATTAAATTGCTTGATCACCAATTTTATGAGTTAGATTGATTATTTGAGCAAGGTTAAGGTACATACCATATGCTAAATCATGAGCTCTCTTGAATGAAAGGATAAATGGTTAAGGTACACACTATATGCTAAACTAATCTATTTGGTTCATTTAGCATCACTTCATCTTTTGATTAAGAATAATTTAGTAACTAGATATAATTAAATTAGTTTGACAGTTCCCTATAGGATCAACCCTTACTAAGTACACTCTACTACTATAAATTCGTGCACTTATGAGGTATTATTTGACCATCATGCAAGCAATTAAATAGTCAAACAATAGACAAGGATTTTTATAGTCGTTTGAGATACCTTTTCTACTCCACTCTTCCAATCACTCTCCTTAGTGTCTTGGTTTCCACTATTTCAGCGGTGAATACAACTTAGTGTAATAGCACTCTTCTTGATTTTAGCTGAAGGGGGCATATAAACTTAGTGCTAATGCACTCTTCTTGAGTCTAGCTCAAGGGAGCATATAAACTTAGTGCTAATGCATTCTTCTTGATTCTAACTCAAGGGGACATGAATATAGCTAGACATGTTGATTATAAGACACACTCTAATAATCAAGCTTGCTCTTCTGGAGGTGCTGTTTAATTCTAACTTAAGGCAGTAAACAAATAAGAATAGGAGAGTAAAAAGTTACACTTATAAAGAGTGCTTCTTGATGGTGTAGGGAAAGACTTTGAAGAAAATTAAATCTTGCTTTGAATGCAAAGATAGCTTCCCAACTTGTAGGTGAAAGCTTTTAATGAGATGCTTTGAAAGTTGTAGGGTTTGAGGCTTGAATCTTTTATTGCTCTTGGAAATGAAGATTAATGCCCACTTTAATGCTTATAACAACTACTAGAATGTCCCAAATTAACTCCCTTTATAGTAAAATTCAAATTCTAGCCATTGGGGGGGTAGGTGGCACTCATTTACTGTGAGAATGTTCAAATTTTTGATTATTTGAAGTGTCAAGACTTTAGATGTCTAAAACAAGCATTTCAGACCTTTGAAATTAGTGACTCTGCAACATTCATAATGGGTAGTTAGTATTCAAGAGCTTTAAAGTTATAACTTCAAAACTCTGATGGTTGAGGTGTGTTTTTTCTAAAACTTTCTCTAAATTTTATTAACATCATCTTTTAACCTCTAAAGCTTCCTAATGTAGGTTTTGCAACCTCTAAAGCTTCTCTTTGAAGCGTTAAGATGCATCCTCAATAATTTGGAATGCTTCTTCTGAAACTTGCTTCCTTTAGAATTTTGAATGCATTCCTTGAAGCTACAAAGCTTTGAAGCTTCCTCTTAAATTTTTCTGGTTGCAACTTCTAGAGTTTTGAATCTTCTTCTGAATGTAATTTCTGAAGCTTCTACATTCTCTAAACTAACCTCTGAGATTTTGTTTCAATCCTCTAAATGAAGTACCGTTAAAATTCAGCAAGTTCTTCAGTTATTTTAGACTCCTAATTGCTATGATTTTGAATGCAATGCTTTCTTCAAGTTTTCAAACCTCTTAACATCATAACTTTGGAATGCATTAAGTTCTTCATACCTTTGATGTGTCATTTTAGACCTTTGAATCATTATTTCAGAGTTTTAAATGTTGAAAACTTCAGAATGTCTCAACTTGGCAGCGACCACTTCAGAATTTTGAAATCATAATTTCAAATATCTATAAATAACTATAGCATGTTGCTATAATAGTTATACTGTAGCATTAGAGCACATGAGAAGACAAAGGTTTCTTTAGATTTCTGAAGGTTGGAGCGCACTTCCTCTAAAAATCGTTGTAGTAGCTTACTGTAGCAAAACAAAATGAAGTATACTTTAGAACTTTTGAAAGTTGAGGGCGTATTCTCTGAAGGTCCTTCTGAAAGTTACTATAGCACTTTATTATAGAAGTTACTATAGCTACGAGACATGGGTACTTTTGAAGCATTAGTTAAGAATGCTAAAGGCTTAATTCATGCCTTTGAAATCACTATAGCACTTTATTGTAACTGTTATTGTAGCTACAAGACATGGGTGATTTTGAAGTGTTAGTTCAGAACATTGAAGGCCTAATTCACGCCTTTGAAAATCACTATATCAATTCTATTGTAGCAATGTTACTGTAGCAAAGTTATGGTAGCAACATATTAAAAATTTACAATTTGGACAGCAACATGTTTATACATTTGAATTTTCCTCTGAAACTATAGTTTTCTTAATTTAAATGATTTTTAAAGTTGTTCCAAAGATTTCTAAAGGAGAAACCATGTCTTCTTTCTTCTCCTTTTTTATGTATTCTTATATAAACCTTTGGAATGCATATTTTTGGATGTGTTTGGCTTAATTGCTTCTGCACTTCTTGGAAAGTAATGTTGTTAGTTCTTATAGACTGGTTTTGTTGTCTTCACATTTAATTTCACATTCTCCCCAAAACTTTATTTACTTAAGCCTAAGTTATATATAAGTTTTGTTGTCATAAAAAATATTCACTTGACTCAACACAAAGCCCATAAGATCCTAGCATCCTTCTCTAGTATTTAGTCTGAGCTCCCCACATTTGGATATATGTTGTTGAAGATCATGTTGTGGGTGATCTTTAGATCCAAATCTAGGTGGCTAGCATGGAGGTAACTTTATTTTATCCTATTGCCTCTCTAGCCAAATCTAAAAATATTCTTCTCCTACTCTCTGGCCACTAAATTGCCTATTCTACTTTAGGGAATTTGAATTTTCCTCTTATACTTTTAGGGCTCAAATCAACTTTATTTTTCCCTATACAAGAATGCTAGTGTTATAATTACTTATAAGAATCTGCACCAGCTTAGAGTAGATCAAATCGTAATAGTTAAAATTGTTCTCCCACTCTTGAAATTTAAAGCATCTACAAACTAACAAGTTGTTGCCATCTCCTTTTTCTCCAAAGATGTTAAAATCAAATACCCTTCCTTTCAAAACTATCTTTCCTTCAAAATACTTTTCAAATTTCTTATATACCTTGAGAGTTTGATTCAAAACATTTGGCTTTCCCTTCTTGATTTGAATCTCTTCTTCTCTCTCTCACCTCTTCTTTCTTCCTTTTCCACTTTCCTTTAATGGAGAAGCAATGGTTTTGCTTACTCCCTTTGTTTGTGCCATCTCCCCAGCAAGTTTAGGAACAATTTTGAGAAATTTAGGAATGGAGCTTGGATTTAGACAAAAATGAGCTTTAGAGGGTTATGGTTTTTAGGGTTCTAAGGGGTAAAAGCTCTTTCAATGGATTTGGAAATGAAGAAAAAGGAATCCTTTTTGCTTTTAAAATAGAAAATGTCTAGGAGTCAAAATGCCTTGGTTGTATTTGAACTTACAGAGGTTTGAACCAAGTATTTTAGAGGTTTGAAAAACTCTCCATCTACATGAGGTTTGAAAGCCTGAGCCTTTCAAAGGTCTGAAATCCCATGTTTAGAGTTCTAAAAATGTTTTTGCCTACTTAATTCGGTCATGTTATCCTTTAAAGGCCTGAAATAATATTTTAGAGGTATGAGATATTTTCTAAACCATTTTCATAGTTCTGTTGAACCTTGTTGGACTTGGATATTTTCGCAGAAACACTTTTCAAAGTTCTATGTGTGATTTGAATTGTCCTTTGTATTTTCTTATGTAGTGTGATTCAAAAATTGCTTTCTTAAACACACTATAATAAGTGAATCAATGAATATTTACTTGAAAGCATTTGAAGTTCATAGCATAATCACAAATTCATTCTTCATATGATATGCGTTTAATGCATAAGGATGTAAAACACCTAACTCCCTTCTAATCTTATAAAATCTCTCCTCAGAGAGTGATTTGGTGAGAATATTTGCCAAATGATCATCAATTGGTACTATTCTAAGCAAATGTTATAGTTTTGCACATTATCCCTAATGAAATGATGCCTAACCTTAATATATTTAGTTCTTGAATATAGTAATGGATTTTTGGTCAAGTTAATAGCACTTTTATTGTTACATCTAATCGAAGTATCCACAAATTTGGATTATGCAATTGCTATTTTATCCGCAGGATCTATCCCCAATAATTACCTAAAGCTACATACCCAGCCTTAGTAGTTGATAATGCCATAGATATTTATTTTCTTAATAACCATGATATAATCATACTTCCAAGAAACTAACAAGTTCTTGATGTACTCTTTCTATCTACCTTATACCTAGCAAAATCAACATTAGAGTACCCAGCTAATTTAAAATTAGAACCTTTTGGATAATACAAACCAAGTTTTGGTGTATCTAAGAGGTATCTAAAATTTTTTATACAATAATGAGATGTGATTTGATGGTTCAAATTATACCTGGCAAGTGCACGAGTGTATAGCAGTATAGTGTGGGTGACTAAGGGTCGATCCTACAAAGAACAATCAATTGATTTAATTAAATTAAGTTATGGCCTAAAACTAACTTTAAAAAGATGGATTGTTGGTTTGAACTAATAAGAATAATAAAATAAACAGTAATCAGAAATCTAGGGCTATAGAATGATATAGGATAGATTGCAAGAGGCAAAGGTCTAGGGTTCAGATTTGGCCACTTAATGACTCCTCTTGCTATTTGGATATTGGATTCATTGCTTGCTTGGGTACGTTCTTTCTATGATATGATTATTACCATTTGGTGTGTGGGTTTAAATCAAGTGCTTTCACTCATTCTAATTACCTATGATGTGTAGCATAATTAAGATTTATAAAACTGGTGATCAAGCAATCACACATATCAAACGATTGAAATAAAACCCATGAATAAAAACACAAACTTGCATTAAATATCAATAATCCAAATAACAAGGTTCATCAAAAAGGGCTACATCTTTACCCTAGAAAGAAGGAATTAGTTCATGAAGAAAATAAAAGATACTCCCTTCATGAAGATCATCATACTGCAATTTGCCTTCTTGAATCGCCTTTGCTCTCTTGAATTTTCCTTCTTTGCTCCTCAAAAATCCCTAAGAGTAGCCTCCAAGAAACCCTAGAAACACCTCCCTAAAAGCCCCCTTCCAAATTCTCAAAAGGATCCTTAAATACTGCTAAGAACAGACTGAAAACATAGCAATTTTGCAACATTAAAAAAATATGAAATTTGGGGTTTTATCAGCTGCTAAGGCTAAGGGAGGTAATTAATAGGGGTGAAAACAAGATTGATTCAAATATTTTCACAATTGTGCATTTCAAGTTCTTCTTTCCAGAAATGATTGCCATAAGATAGAGTGCATTTTCATCAACAAGAAAAATACATATATGTATTAAAAGGGAACATTCAAGCTTTGCATAGCTGTTGAAAAAATTTCAAATAACTATTGAACATTCATCACTACATTCATCAAATCATAACAAATAAATATGGATTCATCAATAGCAGTTTCAAACATTATGAAGGAATTGCTAAACAAATATTAAAGAACATTCAATCATTACTATGTAAACAACTATTAGTCATCTATTCATCAAAAGCATATTATATAATCAATCATACAAGTCATAAACAAAATTTCATAACAAAATTTCTCATCATAAAATCTGAATTTATAAAATGTCAACATTGTTCATAAGGATCCGTAGAAGGCATGGGTGAACCAGACTCCTCCTGAGTAGTGGCTCAGATAGAAGTGAGCTCCTCCATAGTAAAAGTAGGCTCTAGATCTCTAGAGGTGTGAGCTAGGATGCTAGGATCAACCCTAGGTGTAGAATGAGAAGTCTCATAATGTGAGAGAAAATGTCTATCTTCTTTGCTATTTCTTCTTGTACTCTCTTCAATTCACCTAATTCTTCTTTTAACTCTTTTCTTAATTCTCCTACCTCTTTCCTCAATTCCTTCACTTCTAAAGATAGCAATGCATATGCAGATGACCTGGGAATGATAGTTTCAGGTGAAGTCCTAGGAGGTATAAACTTTGTTTCTGTAATGGGACTATCCATTTCAACTAATTGTTCTCTTTCACCCATTTCCTCCATTTCTTCCTCTTGATGTGATAGTACTCCATCATCTTCCTCTTCTTCACTCTCATTTTCTTCTTCCATTTCTCTCTTATTCTTTTCATTCATCTTTGCCACATAATCTGAAAATTTACTTCCCATTCTCTTCAACAATGTATCTCCTACCCAGTCCTTTCTGAGAGATGACAAATGTAGGCTAGATTTTCCATTCGAGGGAATATGAAAATGCTCAAAAATTTGAGTCATCCACACCCCATATGGAAATATTGATTTGTTCTCTATGGTAGGTGCCCAAAGGTAGTGAATATTAGGTTTGACAAACTAACTTTTTGATAATTGTATACCTTCCATACTTTGGCTTCATTTGTGGTCACCTGCATTGTTCCTCTAAGATTAGGTTTAAAAATATTTTTTAATACTTTTCTCAACATCCTAAGCTCAATGGTTAAGTTTTTTTATCCTCATGTATGTATGATTAGATGTGTAAACTGTGCCTATGGATAGATTATTGAAAATTTCTTCTGTCTTCAATTCATCCTCATCTTTTATGGCTGGCACACATAGAATCTCTCCAAGGTGTTCTTCAGATGATAACTCATGTGTTCCAGAGCTTATTTCCACACTTTTCACCATTTACTCATAAGAATTGGGTTTCTAATTAAAGTAGAAAATGAGGACCAATTCTCTATATATGGTGCTTTATATTCCATCAACTCATTCCATCCTTGATAATTCAACATAGATTGGATATTAGATTTGCATTTATCAATGAAATTCATATCTATCTTCTTTTGAACATGGACCGATCTTTCAAGCATTGAGGTATAAAATTTGAACGTCCTCTCCTCACTGCCAAAATAATATGCAGGTAAATCCATCAACTTCTACTAGTAGAGTACTCAAATCAAACTTCTTTCCCCTTTCTTCATTTCTTTCTATATTTTCTTCTCCTTCAACATTCATATCAGGATGGGAAGAGGGATTACCTTGAGTCCTTGTAGTTTGGCCTCTCCTAAATGAGGTTCTAGCTCTAGAAGTGGAAGCCTAAGCTATGGAATCTTCTCCTCGAGTTCTAGGTCATTTAACCCCTTTCTAAGTTTTGGAGACTATGGCTTTGGGTGCCATTGGGATCTAGAAATTTGATGGAAATGGTAAAGGCTCATAGAAATGGCTCTAATGGACATTTGGAAACTGCAGGCACTAGCCCTTTCTGGGTTGCAAGAGGCTAGTAGTGAAAATGGGATAAGAATTAACCCTACTCATTGCACCGAATTTAAGCCCTTCAAAACATCAGGAGGCTGTGAGCATATGTGCCTGGGTATGTGGGCTCCTGGGGGCCAGGCAGTAGCATTCCCATAATCAAGTAATCCTAAAACATTGTGAAGTTCTAACATCCAACCTATTCTACCCATGGATTTTTAGTGTTTTTAATTTAATTTTGGTATTAACACAATCATTATGTAATTAAGAAAATCATTTTGATTATTACAACATCACAACCATTATTATTTCAACATGTTCTTTCACTCATTTCAAGCATGTATCAAAACAATGATCACTTGAGTTTTCTTTATTGCATAATTTTAATTTAAGCATGCTTAAACATTTTTAATACATATCACAATCATGAATGACAAGTATAAGACATAAGATAAAATAATTCATAACATGAACATGATTTTTAAAACTTTTCATAAAAATTCAAGTTGTTATCTTAATTGATTCATTCTTTGAGGCTCAATCCTTAACGATGATTTGTAGAAGGAATGATTAGGAATGAAATTTTTGTTTGAAACCTTAGACCATGAAGTTTCCTAAACAACATACCTATGCCTTAGGACTGCAGTTACATTAAGGATTAATTAGTTTCATATATTAACTTAAAATTTTAGAATTATTTAGCTCAAATAATGAGTTCACATATATTCATTTTCAAGGTAGTCATTTTCAAAGGCATTTAGAGTATATAGACAAGTAAAGCATAGATTTTTGCCATTAAGTAGTTATATAGAGTCAGACAACTTATCTCCGTTAATGTCCGAGTATTGATTTCTTACCGTTGTTCTCATGATTGATTTTGCTAGCTCAAATTCCCATTCAATACTTGCTGTTTGGAATCATCATTGCTTCAAATTTTATAAAGTTAAATTTTAGATGAAATGTGTTGACTTGATTTTGCATCCATTTGAAATTCCTTATTCTTTGTTCGAATTTTCTTTTTGCTCTGCATATTGTCGAAAACATATTTTTCAGACAGACTGAATTTTTGAATGAATTGTCTGCTTTGTCTTTGAATTTGTTTGAAGTTTATTTCAGACAAAATGTTCACTTAGTGTTTCTTCATTTTAGACAAAGCTTCTATTTTTGAATTTTGACTTCATTGTAAGCCTGTTTTTGTCTTTGGTTTTTTTTTGGATTGTCTGAAATTTTGGACGAAGCCATTTTGATCTTGTGACTTGGAGAAACTTCTTTGGCTCATTTGAAATATTTTCTTAGACCATCTGAATTGCATACACTTAGAAAATTCTTGCACTTTTTCATCATTAGCATAATCAAATAGATATAAACTTTATGTATTAATTTAATTAGTGCAAATTTCTATTTAGCATAGTGGTATGCATAGAAAGTAGATTGCTCAGCAAAATAATATGAACTTCATTATTTTAAGTAAGTCATTCATTACCTGGATTATTTGTATGAATGTTTTCTCCATTTAAATTATATCATTTAATTTTTGATAGTTTCAATCTATATTGTATTAAGTTTATCAAGAATTGAAACAGATTGTTAAGCAATACAAGACATTGTGGTTTAATCATATTAAATGCTATATATTTTGAACTAGCATATTTATGAAGATGGGAACTGGTTTCTCTAAAAACTTCTGCCATTACGTGTTATTAATCAATTTGGTATTCATAATTTTCATAGGATTACTCATTATTTTTAAATTTTTGGGTGATTATCTATTTCTTTGGCATACTTATCCTTAAACACGTTGGCTATCTGAATGTATATTATTTCCTTATTTATGATGTTTTCTAGAATTTTATGTGTTTAAAGATTTTAATTTCTTTTATTCTTAGACTTTAAAATTATATTCATGTATAGATAAAACTTTATTAGGGATAAATGAGTAAATATACTAAATGCAAACAATAAAAGAGCACAAGAGATTTTGGATTTGAATCATCATACCTGTACTTACCTTGGCTCTAACGTCTCTGAATACATTCTTCTTTATCCAGTGTCAAGAAGCCATTTGTCTCTTGAAGGAGTTGAATAATTCTTCTTTTCTTCATCTTTTATTTCTTTATTGGTTTTCTCCCTCTCAACCTATGAGAATTCTTCCATTATAGGTTCCTCCTCCTTTTCTTCTACTTTCTTTCCTGCACTCAGATCAATCTCAATAGGAAGATTAGTATACTTTGAGTGCGAATCTATTTGCCCCTTAGAGAATGTCTTTAACTAATCTATCATCTCTCTTGCATTTTTACAAGTTAAGACATATTTGAAAATGGTGGGATAGAGATGTGAGGCCATGAAAATTTTGCTATGGGTAAGTTGAGCATGCAATCTGATTTGGATAAGATATGTGTAATGGTTGGCATTAGCAATTGAAAATCTTGATGCCCATGGTTAAATAACAAAGTATTGTTGTATATAAGATGAGAATTCAGTGATAGAATGGGGTATAAAATAGAAAATCTGGACTACTGATGCATGCTTTCCCATACATTGTCAGAGTACCATTGGGGAAGGAGCTTAAAATGCTCCATTAGCCCCCCATTTTCAGCCTAATTTGTTCCAGCCTTCTTCCCTTGATCTCCAAGCTTTGAAAACCACAAATTTGGGTGGATTTGAAGGTCAAACTATTAGGAGATCAATAACTGAGTATGTTGCAATAATCTAACATGAAGAAAAAACTATGTTGAGTGAGTTGGAGCAAGAGGAGTGGTGGAGAATTTGGGGTTTTAACTTCTCAGCTCAAGTTTTACAATTCTAGCTAGAGAAAATAGTTAGGTAAGCCAATTCTGTTGCTAATCATGAATTCTTGTTAAATAGAAAACTCTAAATTTTAGTTTTTGAAGCTAATCTCTATAGTGGGAAGGCTAGGATTTTGGGAAAACATAGTTTAGATGGTGGAATGGATGTATTAATGTAAATTAAGAGGGAATTTCTGTTAAAGTTATTGATATGCAGCTGAAATCGATATTTAACTTATACATAACATTGGTTATTGGGTTGTAAGTTATATTATAAATGTTTGGTGAAATGACTTTAAGGAAAGTACAACACCAATAGCTTATGTTAATGATGGCCTAATCATCTCCTAATCAAAGTTGAGCTGAACAATTAAAGAAACTCTAAGCGGGGTTATGTTGTGAACTTAAAATGAATCCTGTAGTAGATATGATGTATAGATTCATGTTGCAGTTAAATGATCATGTGACATGCATTTCTAGTGTAAGACATTTAAACTAGGAAACAAATTGTGAAAACATAAAGTTTGAAGTGGAAAGAAGGTGCATTAATAGGTAAGCAAGTTTACTTTGTCTAAGTAATTGAAATAAGTTTTAATTGAACTCTATATATATGTACTTTGGGTATTATATGGTAATTGTTTAAGGGTTGTTGAATCATGTTGTTGTCATGCTTAAAGTATGTGAAGTATGTTAGATATGTTTTAAAATGAAATCAAATGGTTTCTTTGCACTTAGCAAATGAAGTAGTATATAGATATGCAAACATGGTAGAAAATCAAAGTGCACAGGGGAGGCACGGGCTAAATGCCACAACATCCAAATTGGATGCGGTGGCTCTCAATTCACTGTGAACAGTAAATCGTAGGCAAGAAAGTTGGATTCCATAACATCCAAATCTAATGCCGCAACATTTGATTTGTAGAAAGTTGGATGCCATAGCATTCAAATTTGATGCCGCAACACTTGATTTACATGAAGTTGGATGCCGCAACATCCAAATTAGATGCCGCAACATCTGATTTGCTGTGAATGGTAATTTTGTCCCGTTTTTTTGTATTTTGTTATTTTATTAATTTGAGTATATTTGTGAGATTTATGCTATTTAGAAGGTGTGTTTTGTTGTAATATCATGGAAAATCATTAGAAATAAAATAAAAACACAAGAAGGATCATATTATAATAATCATTAAAATGACATAAGAATTTATTAAATAAGATAGATGTACTTGGGCTCGATGATTTAATTGAGTATGAAATGTGTTTATTTTATTGAGAAGTGAATGCATGTTTAGCTAATGGATATGAGTAATGAAGGTTTGGATTCCTACCAAAATATTATTATGTGTATTGGGTTTGTATGTTTGCAAGAATGGCTCCTTTGGATATTATGATTCAACCCATGAAGGGGCGATGTTTGACTGTGTTGCTTGTAATAGCAAAGAGGCCGGTTCTGGCCTATTGTGTGTAACTTTCTTGATTACTTAATGAGTGTGACTGGAAAACTCGCAACTCTAGGTTGTAATGAAGGTGAGAAATTATGGATTATGTGGACTACGTGGTCATGATTCTCGCAACAATCGTAATTAGATTGTGAGGATAAACTGGAGCACACCAATATAGTAAGAAAGTGGAGTTCACCTTGTTGTGGTTGTGTCCACTTAGTAGTGGTTTATAATATCCCAGGATTTGAGGTAATGAATAATTTTATTGTGAAATAATGGTGCTATTTTTCTATCATGAGGATTTTTAGGAAATTATGTCAAATTGATACTCAATTGATGCGGACAAAATAAATCAACATGCTACCAAATTGTTATATGAAACATGAGTTATATGTTGTTGAATTTTTGTGCATTGATTCATATTAAATTACTATTTAATTTAGCATGATCAATGGTGATTAGCATGATGTTTAAACATAACGATTAATGATGTAAATTAGGAAATTTAATGTGATTTCTAGAATTTTCATTCTTTTAGAGCAATTTTAGTATTTTGACCATAACGTTTTCACAAGAACTCAGAATTATATGATTATTTTTGCATTATTCAGATAATTTCAAGGAATATAACTTTCATGTTGATAATATTGCCTAATTAGGCTTATACTTTGATTCATGGGTCCCACAAAGTAACACCTCTTGAATTGGAGATGGATGTAGTGTTTTGGCTATAACATTTTCATGAGAAATTAGAATTTAGTGATTTTTGACTCATTGGAAAATTCAAAATAAAGGATAAAACTTTTGTATTTACCACTTTTGATGAATCAGCCCCCATATGTGCCAAATAGTTGAGACAAGTGACATTTGTTACAATAACATGTGTATTTAGTTAAAATTGGATTTTTATAGAAATTCAAATGTTAATTGATGATCAGATTGCTACCCAATTTAGGTGTGATTAAAAGTGCTTATATAGCTGTTGAATGATATAATTTAATTTTATAAAAAATTCAGTTTATATGGGACATGGATTGTGGTGTATTAATTAGCATATTATTGTCCAAATTAGAAGTAAGTTGATAATTTAGTTGCTGCCCAATTTTGATTATTATTGATTATAGAAAGTTATGTTAATAACGTCTATAGATTAGTGAATTATTGATACATGAACAGAATTATATTATACATGTTATACCTATCAAATTATAATAGAAATTAATTTTGAAATCTAATGTAAAATCATTATGTAGTGAAGAATAAGGTGTTTAATGGTTTAAATTTAAAGTTATGTAGTTGATATATTTTGCTATCCAATATTGTACTTAAATCGATCATCTCATGATGTAAGACTCATTCCACAGCTTAGATTGAGGAAATAGAGTAGACATATAAGTGTGTGGAAGAAAATAAGAAAATAAATTAGTTAAAAGAATTCACCCATTTGGTGAATAGTGTGTGAGAACCCTAATTGCTCTCCCATAAAACTCACGCCTCCTTCTGCTCTCCTTCTCAATGTTAATAGCCTCCTTCTCCCTTCTTTTCAATGCAAACAACTTTCTTCCTTCCTCCATCTCAACACTAATCAGAAACTATACCCATTACTCAATAATTTCTCCTTCATCTAGTCCAAGTGGGCAGCAAGGTTTCCATCAAGCAATCAATGTATCAAGTGGGTAACAATATGTTTGGTTTTCCAATGTGAAAGGTGATTTTTAATTTGATTTTTTTGATTTAATTTTATCATGGAAAATCATGAGTTACAAGAGCTTTATGATGTTGGGGGGAAATTAATTAAGGATTTGTGTAAATAGGGTTACATTGAAGATCAAAATCGTTGGTAATATTGGACCCTAGAAAAAAGATATGAATTGAGTTGTTTTAAGTATGATTTTCATGTAAAATTGAAGGGGATTAATATTATAATGAAAAACCCTAAGTATTTTCATGAAACATGTGAAAACTAGGGTTGTTTACCTAGTTGAAGATGTGGTGAATGTAATTCATGAATTTAACAATGATTTATGTGTTGTATATGGTAAGATTAATGTAGATTTATATTGGCATGAAAGATTAAATTGAAAATCATAAAGTTAAGGGCTGTTTACT
Source organism: Pouteria campechiana (assembly GCA_036873735.1). Classification (NCBI taxonomy): domain Eukaryota; kingdom Viridiplantae; phylum Streptophyta; class Magnoliopsida; order Ericales; family Sapotaceae; genus Pouteria; species Pouteria campechiana. Next base: position 1,580 of record JAYJMB010059937.1, on the reverse strand, counting down.
TTATGAAATCATGTGGAACATGTTATGATTGATTATTAATGATTAATGTGTTTAATCATGTCAATAATGAAGTAGAATCTTATGGAAACCTAACTAGGATGAATCATGTATAAGAATTTATCAATGGGAAGGCAATTATGCAAAAGTTAGGGGCTGTTTTGCAAATAATAAAATTACCAAATTGTAAATTGAGAAACATGATAATTCGAATGATTATTACCTTAACAGATGATGTATAAAGAGTATAAACATTGAATTGGTGAATGGGAACAGAAAACTCTAAAATTGAACTCGGTTAAGGTGGTGATAATGAAAGGAATACTAATTGGCATAATTGTAGCATTTAAACAATTTAATATATTGTGATGAATGTAGGATTGAGAGTTAATTGAAAGAGTGGATTATTTTGGTTACTTGGCATAGAAGGAAGAAATCCGAATTTGTGAAGAATTAAGGTAAGTAGGTTTTTCCTGAATTCATGCATGATTGGACATGATCTTGTGCACTGGAATACGGACATAAAAATTTATGGATATTTGGTTTGAATGTTGTTAATTGAAATTATGAAACCATTTTATGTTTGGATTTGATCACATACATATTATATCATGATTTGAGCTTTTATTGTATTATGTTGTAATTCAATTTTTGGCCATTTGACATGAGTTGAGCATAGTATTAGCATGCATGTAGTTGAGTTACATGAGTAGATATATGATATATGTTGTGTGGCTGATTAGTTGCCCGTGTGGCATATAGAGCCTGTCTGGCTAGATGTTGGCCTTAATGGCCTGTGATTATGATATGTTGAGATTGGCATGACATGATACTTAAGTGATGTTGAATTATAATTGTGAGTTTGATACACTTGAATTCCTCAGTAGACATGGTTGGTATTGGTAAACCTATTGTGATCCCTATGGAGCGATGAGGACGGGGCACTCCTAGGACTTTGCATGGGTGGTGAAATCCCAACACTGCAGGAGGTGGACTTAATAGGCTTTTAGCTGGGGATACAGAGATGGACCATCTGCACATCGAAGAAGGGGAGAGTGATTTCTTTGTCTTTAGTAAGTCTTGATAATGATGCATTGATAAAGTATATATCTTGATGAGGATATCATATTGATGTTGTTGTACATGAGTCTTGGTTATGAGTATGACTCAATGGTAATGATGTATTTGGAGAGTATGTCTAATCTGGTTGAGTTAGGTTCTAGAAATGAAGACATGTGTATTGTGGGCATGGGTACATGTTGCATTATCATGGCATTTAGCATACCATGGATTTATACTTTGCTTGGATTGAGTATATGCATTTGAGCATGTTCTTCCCTTTGACTATTTCCTTATAGTTTTCCGCTTTGTCTACTTACTGAGTTTGCCTAAACTCATGCCATTTTATCGCCATTTTCAGTTGACAAGCCAGACGATGGAGCCCAACTAGGGTTTGGCACTCATGACTAAGAGTAGGGGACAACCTCTATGATGTATGGATAAATAAGAGTTTGGAACTCATATGTGGATATGACATCTAATGTGTATAAATTTGTAATTTGAAAGGTTTCAATTCTTAAGGT
>JAYJMB010059926.1:0-26690 GCA_036873735.1 Pouteria campechiana | reverse complement strand
AATACTTCACCAGGTTTGGGTAACTACCACTTCTTGATCTCAAGAAAAAATACATCCTATGGCCCACTAATTACTTGAATCAGAATTTGTTGTGGATCACTTGAAACAAAATTGTCTAAAATGGAAGATTGGGATGATGGGGAGAAGTGTTTATATTTGTTAGCATGGGCTGGAAGATGAAAATGATGGAAATGGGATGGGCATTGCAAAAACATACTTTTTATATTGTTTTTTATTTTGGTAGTCTATGCTCCACACACTTCTATGCACATTCAGTCTCTTGAATTTTCAAAATGCCATCAAATTATCAGTTTTAACACTTGTGAGTCATCCATTTTATATATCATATGCCTAAATCAATTTCCCATCTATTATTTCCATAATTTCATCATCTATTTTGTGATTAAATGTGATTAATTTGAATTTTTAGAAATTATCGGTAACTCAATTTTTTTGCTTTTCACATATAATTTTTAATTTTTCTTCACCTATTAATTATTAATTAATATATGTCCTCATCATCCTCACATTAATATAGATATTTCATCCCATTTTATATTTTGTTTAACAATAAAATTCCTCAAAAATTTAATTTTACAATATACTGTATTGGAAAAATTACCAAAACTTTACAATTGTGAAAATTTACATTTTCAAAATTTCCAGGGCCTTACAATAGCGTCTTTCAGTTCTTCAGTAAAGTTTGTTCAAGGTGAGAATGACAATACTGGTTTTAAGGTTGTAGAGAGATGTCTCATTTTTCAAAATAAGATTGACTAGTTGATGGTTTATTTGGCTTTTGTTAGGGGTAGTAATCTTTATTTTACCTATCTCTTAACTAAGAACTCCTTGGCTTATATGAAGGCCATAGAGTGTATTTAAGATTTGGAGATAGAGTTAGCCAAGGTTCACCAAAAAGTTAAAGAGTTGGAAGCAGTTGTGGATGTTTTAGCTGATTAAGCATTTTTGCCTTTTGATCTGAACTTTTTATATGTAATATTACAACTCTTTTAAACTCAGATTTGTGATTTTAAATGTTCTGATCTTTTATGAAAATTTAAGTTTAGTGATTTATGTTGTTTATAGAATCATTCTTTTAGTTGATATAATATGGGGTGTGTATCTTTTATCATCGTTGTTTAATAGTGATGATGCATGATCCTATTTTGCCCTATTTGGTTCTCTAAAAATGTGAAGATCTACTTCATGTTTTAAGTTATTAATTAGATGATTATCTTTGTAAAGTTTATGTCTTCTAAAAACTGGTTATGACCCTTGTATTCTATGATATTTAGTTGGACAGACAATATATGAGGTTAACATTCGGGCAACAATGGAGCGAGAGATAAGTGAGGGGAAATAGTCAGATTCACTTTTTGGAAGAGAAGGTGAGACAATTGAAGAATGAATTAAAATCTAAAAAGAAGTTAAATGTTTCTACACATCTTCTTTTGACTGATTGGTGGATAGCTTATGGATAGAATTAAGGCTTTGGAGAAGGAACTATTTGAGATTCAAGACAAAATTACAGAGTTGTTAGTAGTTTTTGAAGTTTTAAAGAAGTAATTATTTTTAATTTTCTTTGTTAAATATTCTAAACTTATTGGTGACTATTAATATTTTAAGCAGGTAGAAACTTTTGGATGTTTAAATGTTCATGGAATTTTGTTAATATTAAAGGCTCCATTTGTGTGCTATGATTGTTATCTTTATGAGTTTTTATTTTTCAATTTTGGTTCATTATGTGAGATCAAGCTAGTAAGCATTATTATAGAAGGAATGACTAGGAATGAAATTCCTATTTGAGACCTTAAATTGTGAAATTTCCCAAACAGGCTTAACTATGCCTTAGGACTGTAATGATGCTTTAAAGTTTATTAAAGTTTTCACAGTTATTTAGCCCAAAGTTGTAAACTCAAATCAATTCAAATCTAAGATAATTTGATCAGAGGCATCTAAAGTATATAGCAATGAAATATATAATCAAGTTAGACAACTTATCTCTTTTGATGCATCCTTTGTAGATATTTCATTTGAGCTCATAAGTGTTGTTGCTGATGTTGATTATTCATTCAACTTCTGCTATTTGAAGGTGATAGTCCTTCCTCTAAGATTTGATATTGTCCAGGATATAATCTTGACTCATTCAGTCATTTCTTTACATCCAGAAGTTAAATTTATTTGCTTAGATTTGTGAGCTAATAAGAAGGTTTTGATTTTTTATTGTTCTCATTCTTCTTCTTTGCTCATCTCAAGTTCTCTTGCATACACTTAAGTAAATCTTGCACTTTCTCTTCATTGATAAGCTCAAACATATATATGGACATGTATTCCCAATGTATTAGTGCAATGAGTCATTTTATCTATAATAGTATGCAAAGAATTAAATTGTTAAATTAAATCAATTTTCATGGATGAATATAGTAAGTACTCTGCTTCAATCAATCAATGAATTATGTGAGCTAGCATATTTATGAATGATAGTTAATCTCTTATGCTAGATCAACTCAGTCTTGTCTATGATTATTTTGAGCATAATCATTCAATTATGTTTTTTTATTTTTGAGTATATTTTAAGGTTATATGTCTTTTAGGTGTTTTTATCTTTGAAATATCTATTTATTTGAATGTTATTTATTTTCTTAATAAACAAATTTGTTTTATGATTTCAGAGCTTTATGTATCCTAGTTTGGATTCCTAGGTTATATACAAAAAATTAAGCAAGAATTTCTAAATTTATTGGTATCTAGATGTATAGTTAGGTCTCTATATACACACTTTTAAGTGGAATTCCCAATTCTCTTAAAGAGTTTTACTTTAAGTTCTTTTGGGGTTTATCTATTTTTTTTTATCAATCCTTGGTTCTAATGGGGTTATGCATAGATTATTTGACTTTAATCCATTATTCTAAATTCTATGTTCTATACATATGAGTTAATAAATAAAAGTGTAAAATCAATGCACCAATGAATAAATAATAGAAGTGTTGAGTTTTGAGTATAAATTTGTATCGACATATAAATGAATACAATTAAAGAACTAAGCATGAGTTCTAATTTCTTATTAACAAAAGAATAGATACTTAAATATAAAATATTGAAAGAATAAATTTAAGCAAAGGAAATGCATAAATAAAGCTCTACAGATGAAAGAAAAACTATACGAACGACATTTAAATACAGGTGATGACATGTATGATGTAGATATTTGAGTTTGGGTGTCCTACCTGCACTTACCTTTTGAAGTAACTTGCTATTTTATCATATCTTTTCATTTTGTTTCTTCAAGTCAAGTCTCCTTTCTACTTATTTAGGAGTTTATTTTCTCCTTTCTTAGATTTCTTACACTTAAGTTAATCTAAACAATGATGCAAGTGGTGTGTGAGTCCTAAGTGTTTTTGTCCCTTTATTAATTTGTCTTTGGCTTGTCTAAGATTTCTCGTATAGTTCATAATGTTGACATGAATGTATGGTTTCGATAACAAACAAAACTTAATTAAATATTATGTACTAATGGTTGTTATCAAGCTTTTAATATGCAGAATCAAGTTGTAGGTCTTAAAGAAAAATGAGCACAGAAAACATATTCCATGGTGACAAGACTTGAGCAAGTAAAGAAGCAAAAGATGAAGTGTTGCAATAGACAAAAGGACGAGTGAAAAGGTCTTAGTTGTTTCCATTCATCTATCAAAATGGAAAATCATATATGATGGATGAAAGACACTATGTATATAACAGATTCTACCTATCATAAGCAAGCCATAGCTGTGCCAATGGTCGTCTGATGAGAACAGACAAAGGTGGAAGAAGTGAAGATCCTTTTAGCAGAACAAAAACATTATCTGCCATCAACAGACAAAGCAAAGAAGCAAGAATCTTATGGTAGAGCGGAACATTTCTCTATCACAAGTGAGCTAATAATCATCTATTGTCAACAAACAAAGTAAAAGAAGCAAGGATCGTCTAGTAGAATAAAAATTCGCCAATGATCATCTACCATTAATAGACAAAGTAGAGAAATATTCCATTAGATGAAGGCATGAAGAAAATCCATGTGCAATCCAACAATTCATTTATTATTTACAATAGATAAACTCAATAGATGAAGCCCTAAATAAACAAGACATCTATGCCTCTATGATGCAACAGAAAAACAAATTGAATGGTTGATTCATCTGGCAGCAATAGAATGGATAATTCATCTATCGCTTATGAAAGACAAAGATAAATGAACTTTGTCTTATAGACAGCTGGACAGATACTTTGTTTATTATAAGTAAAAGATGAGCAACGTTAGAACAAATCGTTAATCATCACTCTACATTAATAATAATCTTTTTATATTAATGAAAGAGGCAGCCATTGTAGTAATACCACAACCAGAGCTTATTGAGAAACCAAAAATCATCTTCTACAAGGTCGGCGCTTAGGCATTCCAGCATACAAGGAATAAGCAAAAGTCAGAGAATTCAAAATACACCAATCAAAACATCCTCTATTATTAATGGAGCTTACCTACCGCCAATGACTAGAATTCATAACAGCTATAAATGAAACATTGTTGGAGCTGGAGGAACCAACCAAGTATTGAAAAAATCATTAAGAAGACCTGAGCTAAAACTTTTGTAATCCTTCAAGACTCAAGAGTCTTGCATTCAAACCTTCATCAAATTTTCTTCGAAGGTTCTCAATTACCTTTGGGAAGATAGTTTATTTCTACATTCAACTTTCAGAAATCTTCCCTTGTGATTACTGAGAAATTTCTTTACTTAAACTTCTGATATTCATTTCTTGTAAAGTTCCTTGAGCTAGTGGTGGAGATTAGACTCAAGAAGAGTTATGACTGTCTAAGTGTAGACAAGAACTAATTATTTATGCCCCCTAGAGCTAGAATCCAAAAGAGTATCAGGGACACTTATTTATGCCTCTTAGAGTTGGAATCTAGAAGAGTGTCGAGGATACTTGTTTATTCCCCCTAGAGCTGGAATCCAAAAGAGTGTTAGGCACTTATTTATGACCCCTAGAGCTGGAATCTAAAAGAGTGTTGGGGACACTATTATATTTCTGCTATCAAGAATAGTGGAACCTAAGATACTAAGAGAAAAGTGCTCTTGGAAGAGTTGAGTAGAATGTTTACTCAAACCACTACAAAAATCATCGTGTCTTATCTATTTTGTACATTTGAGTGATTGATTGCTAGAGGGAAGAGTAATCCTAAAAGGGGTTGAGAAATAATTTTTAAGTACCCAATTCACCCCTCCCCTCTTGGGTTTTATCTAACCTTCGATACCAATAAGTGGTAGCAAAGCAGACTACATAAATAATATAGTGATATAATAACAAACCCATCATCCTCATTGCAAATATTCACTAATGGGCAATCATCTTCTCGGCCACCCCTATTTGATGGAACTAACTTTGCTTACTAGAAGTTAAGGATTAAGCAATTTATTATAGCACTTGATATGGAATCTTGGAGGGCTATTAAAGTTGGAATCACTCTTCCCACTACTAAAGTAAATGCATCGACTAAAGAGAAAGCCACCTTAGTCCAAAATAATGCAAAGGCTATGAACTCTTTATTTTATGGACTATCCTCATCTAAGTTTGATAGAGTATCATCTTGCACTACTGTAAATGATGTATGGGATAAATTAGTGTCTATTTATGAAGGTTCCTCACAAGTCAAGGGAACCAGAAGAAATATGTTGATAGGAGAACTAGAAAATTTTAGGATGAAGGAAGGAGGAAGTATATCTAAAATGTATGCTCATTTTTCTAAAGATACTAATGCTTTGTAAGGTTTGGAAAAAGAAGTTTCAAATTCTGAATAGGTGATGAAGATACTAAGGGCGCTGCCAAAATCATGGAACCAGAAGATTACAACAATAGAGGAAGCAAAGGATCTAAACACTCTTTTGGTGGATGATCTTATCAGATCATTGATGTCACACAAGCTAATCAAGAACAAAAGGGAGGAGCTGGAAAAACCAAAGAAAAGTATTACTTTGAAAGTAATCAAAGAAAGCAGCACTGATCCAACATCACAATCTGAAGATGATATGGCCATGTTGGTCAGAAATTTTAGAAACTTTGCAAGAAATAACAGAGGTAGCTCCTCAACGAGACAGCCTAGACAACAAAAGAAAATGGCTAAAAGAAAGAAGGATCTCCCTACATGCTATAGATGTAGAGGGATTGAACAAATGTCTCTTGAATGTCCTAACGAAGAAAGAGTAAATATGAACGAGAAGGTTGACAGAAAAGAAAAAAAATCCTTCAAGAAGACCTCAAGAAACCAAGTCAGAGGAATGTATGCAAGAATGATGAAGAATTATCAAAAGCCAGCTTGAGTGAGAAAGGTGACAACAAAGTTGGACACCTAGCAAAAATATGTTGCATGGCCTAGATGGCGAATGAATCAATAGATTAAAATACCATCAAAGAGTAGTGCACAATGGAGCTGGAGAGTTCTGACTCTTCAAGTTCAAATACCACTTGTGACAAATGCAAAAACCTTAATAAGTTATAACAATCATACAACTCTCTCTTCAGTGAGTTTGAATCACTTAGCTAGAAACTTACTCAAAACAAAAGACACTTTGATGCAACTGTCAAAGTAAAATCTATTTTGGCAAAAAGAAATCTATCTCTACAAAAGGAGGTTGGAGATCTGAAGAAAGAGATAGAATTATTAAACAATATGCTGAGTAAATTATCCAATCCAGGAGAGTCTGTGACCAAATTTACAAGAATGGCTGGTCAAACTAGCAAAAATTGACTTGTACGTGAATAGTCAGATGATGAAAATTTACAAAAAAGTTGTTGGATGGTCTAAGGGAGTGAACCTCATAGAAGAAAGGGAAAATTGTCCAAATATTAGAAGGTTCATGAATTATTCTTGGATAAAGAAACTAGTGGAATATATTGCATCTAGCAAAGTCCCAAATATTTGCTATTTTTGCGACAAATTTAGACATAAGGTGTATAATTGTTATGCCAAAAAGATGCAAGCAAAAGGTGCTAAGATGAGATGAAAATGCAAGGAATGAGCACACAATTATTGATGAGAATACAAAATATCATATTTTATTTTCTTAATACTTAATCTTTTACACTTGTTTGATTCCTAAATATACTCATTATTCTTATATTTTGATTTAGGAGACAATTGGAGTGGTTAAGTGCAAAAAGAAGTCATTTGAGGAATTTTGGACAACTTCAAATGATGGCTTAAATTCTATTTTAGTCTATTCAAAGTTCTTACAATACAGATTGTACACTAGATGACATGTTGAGGAGAAGCCAAAATCATCAATGGAGGTAGTAGATCAACGCCGCCGGCACCCATTTGGCGACGCCAATGCTAATACACTTCACACCACCACCTGAATGGAGGCAGCAATGTGGCGCTGGTGGCGCCCAACTCCATTCCCAACTTTTCAAAACTTACAAAAATTGTAGATTTTGCATATTTTGACTTTGTATGAATAGCAGTTTCGCAAGGTTTTAGGGGGTTCTTTTGCTAGGGTTTTGATGAGGACTTTTTGGCGGCTTTCGATAGAGAATTTTCTTCTTCTCTCTTCTATTTTATTTTTCTTTGTGATTTTGTGGCCCTGCATAGCTAAACTCTTATTCTTGGTTTAAGGAGACAGAAGCCTCAAAATCAATATACTCTGAGATCTAATTTGATTAAATTGTTCAATTTATACTTAGAGTATTGAATGTTCTTCTTTGTTCATGATTATGATTGGTATGTTTAATTGTTAGAAGATCTACTAGTTTATTATTCATTGCAATCTATTACTAGATTAGATATCCGTAATGTTTGATCCCTCTAATTTGTGAAGCAACTAGGGTTTAATAATTTGCTGTTGTTGCTATTATTAAATCTTAAAAAGAATATTTGACTAAATTAAATGCAACCGTTGGTGCTTGTGTTGTTTAGCTTCACCAATCTCTACAAATCCTAAGGCTACTATTAGATTAAACCTTTAGCACTAGTCTGGAGTTGTTTAGTGGTTAGGGTTAACTAGAATACTATTTAATAATTAACTATGTTGAAAGAGAGATAGGAAAAATAATTCCAATGATCGGTTATGAGATTCCAATAATTCCAATAATTAACTATGGTGAATATTTAAAGTATGAATTGATATATAATTGTATCAATGATCAGTTATGAGATTCTGATGGTGAATGTTGACTTGAACCAAGGTTTTCATCTTTGATTGATCTCTTTGATAACACCTTCTTCATTATATTCAAAACCCCCCTTCTTGTTCGCATTACATAAATCTAACCAAGATACTCATGGGATCAACCCTTATTCACACTACTATAGGTAATTTAATTAGAGTAAGGTTCTAAATTTGGTTGCCTGTGACAGCACACTAATTACACCACACACTTTTCCACTAATATTATTGGACCCAATACTTGAGTACTAATAAGGTAAGAAGAAAAGTTGCTTTGAATGCAAGTAAGTCTCAAAGCTATGTTTGGAAATGCATGGTTCATGGATAGTGGTTGTTCGAGATAGATTACTGGGAACAAAAAGATGTTCAAAGAATTGAAGCCAATGGATGGAGGAACAGTAGCATTCAGTAATAATGATAAAGGTCTTATCAAAGGAATAGGTAAATTTTATGGTTTATTCAATGTGTGCATAGAGGATATATTATATGTAAAAGGACTCAAGCACAATCTGCTAAGCATCAGTCAATTATGTGACAAGGGTCACAAAGTTGTGTTTGAACCATCTGCATGTAATGTATTCAGTATAGATAATGATCTATTGTTTAGCGGAAAAAGGCATGAAAATATTTATGTAGTACAGCTAGATGATATACTTGGAAAATGCTTAATTGCAGTCAAGGATGATCCATCGGTATGGCACAAGAGGATAGGACATATCAATATGTCAAATATCAAATTTTGTGAAAAAAGGATCTCGTGATTGGTCTACCAAATTTAAAATATAACTAAAATCAAATATGTCAATCTTGTCAATTGTCAAAATGGACCAAAGTATCCTTCCATCCTAAAAATGAAGTATCTACATCCAGACCTCTAGAACTATTGCATATGGATTTATTTGGACCATCAAATATAGTCACACTTAGAGGAAAAAGATACATATATGTGATAGTGGATGACTACTCTAGATTTACATAGCTAATTCTCTTAACTAACAAAGATGAAGCATTTTCCATTAATTGTACTTTTTCAAAGCTAGTCTAAAATGAGAAACGAATGTCTATTGTATCCATCCGCAGTGATCACGGTAGTGAATTCGAGAATAGAAGATTCATTGATTTTTGCAATGAAGCAGGAATTTGCCATAGTTTCTCATCCCCAAAAATCCTCAACAAAATGGAGTTGTGGAAAGAAAAAATTAAAAAATTTAGGAAATGGCAAGAGTAATGCTAAATGAAAGTAAATTATCCAAAATATTCTGGAGAGAAGCAATTAGAACTGCTTGCCATGTGCTAAGCAAGGTCACCATAAGAGCAATGTTAAAGAAAACCCCATATGTGTTTTGGAAAGGAAGAAAACCAAATATCTCATACTTCCATCCCTTTGGATGCTTATGCTATGTGCTGAACAATGGAAAAGATAACATTGGAAAGTTTGATCTAAAGAGCAATGAACCTATCTTTCTTGGTTACTCTTCCAATAGTAGAGCATTTAGAGTCTACATTAAGAAAATACAAGTTGTAGAAGAGTCCACACATGTTAAATTTGATAAAGTTAATACAACCCCAAGAAAGGAGTGTGATAATGATGCAAATGAAGCTGCAACAAATATGAAGAAACTCAAATTGAAGGATCAAGAGAATGATACTAATGGCGAAGACATACAAAGTTCAGAAAATGAAGAGGAGGTAGGAGTAAGAAATGTTCCTTATCAACCTCCTACTGATTTAAGATTTGTCACTATTCATCCTAGAAAGAAAATTATAGGAAATGTATATGAAGTTGTAAAAACAAGAAGGTCTATGCAAAATGTCTATGGTCATTATGCCTTCAGATTTATAATAGAACCAACTAACACTGATCAAGCTTTGAATGATGAAGATTAGATTATAGCAATGCAATAAGAGCTTAATCAATTTGAAAGGAACAAAGTATGGGAACTAGTTCTAGAACCAAAGAATGTTGATGTAATCAGAATTAAATAGGTATTTAGAAATAAACTATATGAAAGTGGGTTAGTTGTAAGAAACAAGGCATGATTAGTTGCTAAGGGGTACTCTCAAGAAGAAGAAATTGACTTTGAAGAATTATATGCCTCTGTAGCTAGATTAGAAGCCATTAGAATGCTAATCGCTTTTGCGTATCATAAGGACTTTAAGTTATTTCAAATGGATGTAAAGAGTACATTTCTAAATAGATATTTAAGTGAAGAAATATATGTAAAACAACCTCTTGGTTTTCTAAATAGATATTTAAGTAAAGAAGTATATGTAAAACAACCTCCTAGTTTTGAAAATGATGATCACCCTGATCATGTCTATAAGCTCACCAAGGCACTATATAGTTTAAGACAAGCTCCAATAGCTTGGTATAAAAGGTTGAGCAAATTCTTAAGTAATCATAAATTCAAGAGAGGAAAAGTTGACACTACTCTCTTTACCAAAAATATGAACAAAGATATCATAATAGTTCAGATTTATGTAGATGACATTATATTTGGAGCTACTAATGAAAAACTCTGTCAAGATTTCTCAAAGATCATACAGGCTAAATTTGTAATGAGTATGAAGAGAGAATTCAATTACTTAGATTGCAAATCAAGCAAACAGATGATGGAAATTATATTTGTTAATCCAAATACACTAGAGAGATGCCAAAGAAGTTTAAAATGGAAGAATTTAAAGCAGCAAGAACTCCAATGAGTACATCAACAAGGCTGGACAAGGATGATAAAGGTAAATTGTCAGATTAAAAATAATATACAAGTATGATTGGATCTCTTCTCTACCTTATTGTATCTATACTAGATATTCTATTTAGTGTATGCTTAGGTGATAGATTTTAGTCCAGTCCTAGAGAGTCTCATTTTACTTCAGTAAAATGAATTTTTAAGTATCTGATTGACATACCAAATCTAGGACTTTATTATCCCAAAGGAACAAATTTTGAACTCATCAGATTTTCTAATGCTAATTTTAGAGGATATAAAGTCAATAAAAGAAGTACTAGTGGAACCTGTCAATTTCTAAGAAATAGTTTAGTATCATGGTTCTCTAGAAAATAGACTAGTGTTGCTCTGTCTATAGCAGAAGCTGAATATATAATAACTAGAAGTTGTTGTGCTCAATTGCTGTGGATGAAACAATAACTTCTCGATTATTGACTAAGCTATAGAGACATACCCATTAACTGTGACAACATTAGTACCATATGCTTGACAAAGATACCTGTCCTACATTCAAGAACTAAGCATATAGAAGTACCACGTTATTAGAGATCACATTGAAAAACATGATATATGTCTAGAATATATGCCCACAAGTGCTCAACTTGCTGATATCTTTACCAAGCCATTGTCATTAGAAAGTTTCTACAATATTAGAGAAGAATTAGGCATGAAAATGTGATGATCTGAATTCTCTAATGTTTTTGTTCTTGAAATTGCAATGTTAAATATATTGTCTTAAGGCTAAAACTTCGTTTCAGACAAAGTAAGTTATTTGCATACAGTGCTCCATTTGCACCTCATCTAAAGATTGTTTCCTAAGGTCAAGTATATCTCATTTTCTTGCTAGCATTAACTCACAACTATGGTTATTACATCCAATTCTATTTTTAGTAAGAGTTATTCTTCCTTTCTTAGAAAATCACATCAAGTACCTCGTATAGCCCCCATATTCAATCTATTTTAACCCCTGAGTCGTAATCTTTTTCTGCATCATGAAGATGAAATTCTTTAAAGAAAAACATTTCAAAAGCAATCACAGAGAGAAGACAAACACATGGTGGGGACTAAAGAATCAACTGTCACTTCTTCAGTTGTTCTCCTGGATGGATGATAATGCTTCTGTATTCACCAATCTTCCATCCATTCTCTCAAAAGCATTTCTCTTCAAAATCTGGCTTCACAGATACCATTCATTGACCTCATCTCTGCCAGATAGCCTTGGTTCACATGTTACCATCATCTTAGGCATTTGAAGAGGAGGAGGATGGAACAACCAAGTATATTACATTCATCTCCAACCCCTTATCTTCCCATCCACCATCCAAAACTTTCTCATCTCATACTTGGAGAAACCTCTCAAAGTTTTGGATGCACATCCCCTAACCTTATGGACACCCTCTTTGGGTCAACAACAATCTCTCTCTCTCTCTCTCTCTCTCTCTCTCTCTTCATCTCCCAAACTTAGAATGTTTGTATTTAGGCTATCCTGCATTTTATTGCTGCTTGCACTAAATTGAATTGAAATATGACTTTTATTTGTTACTCTTTTCATGTTTGGCCTATACTTACTAGGAGTGGATGTTTTCTTTTTGCTTCTGACAAAAAGGGGGAGAAAGAATATGCAAATTATCTCAAAAAGGAAATATTAAATTGCATACTTTTTAACTAATCAAGGGGAGAATACATTCTAAATAATCAAGGGGAAAATATATAGAATATATAAAACAAGATAAGGGACAATCAAAAGATGGTAACTTGTGGAATGATTAAACATTGCAAATATTTTTTTATCTATATACATTTAGGGGGAGATTATCTTTTATGCGATAATTTTTAATCAAGTTTTGTCACCATCAAAAAGGGGGAGAATGTTTATATGAATGCATGGTTTCGATGACAAACAAAACTTGATTAAAGATTATGTACTAATGGTTGTTATCAAGTTTTTAGCATGTAGAATCAAGTTGCAGGTCTTAAAGAAAAATGAACACAGAAAATATATTCCATGGCGACAGGACTTGAGCAAGTAAAGAAGCAAAAGACTAAGTATTGCAATAGACAAAAGCACAAGTGAATAGGACTTGGTTGTTTCCATTTGTCTGTCAAAATGGAAAATCATATATGATGGATAAAAGACAGTATGTATAGAACAGATTCCATCTATCATAGCAAGCCCTAGTTATGCCAATGGTCGTCTAATGAGAATAAACAAAGGTGAAAGAAGTGAAGATTCTTTTAGCAAAACAAAAATGTCATCTACCATCAACAAACAAAGTGGAGAAGCAAGAATCGTATGATAGAGTAGAAACTTCATCTATCATAAATGAACTAATAATAATCTATTGTCAACAAACAAAGCAGAAGAAGCAAGGAGCATCTAACAGAACAAAGAATTCATCAATGATCATCTGTCATCAATAGACAAAGCAAAAAAAGCAAGGAGTGTCTGGCAAAATAAAGAAATCTTCAATGATCATCCACTGTTAACAGACAAAGCAGAGAAATATTTCATCAAACAAAGGGGTAAAGAAAACCCATCTGTGATCCAACAATTCATTTGTTACTTACAACAGACAAACTCAACAAACAAAGCATTGAAGCAACAAGACATCTATGCCTCTATGATGCAGCAGACAAAGAAATTGAACGGTTGATTTGTCGAGTAGCAATAGAAAGGATGATTCATCTGTCACTTACAAAAGACAAAGATGAAGGAACTTTATCTTATGGACAACTAGATAGATACTTCATCTATCATAAGTAAAAGACATGCAATAGTCAGAATGAATCATTGGTCTTCACTTAGCATTAATAACGATCTTTCTATATTGATGAAAGAGGTAGCCATTACAGTAATACCTTGACTAGAGCTTATTGAGAAACCAGAATCATATTCTCCAAGGTCGGTGCAGTAGGCATTCCAACATATGAGGAATAAGCAAAAGTCGGAGAATTCAAAATACACCAATCAGAACGTCCTCTATTATTAATGGAGCTCACCTACCACTAATGACTAGAATTTAAAGTAGCTATAAATAAAGTATCGTTGGAGCAAGAGGAACTAACCAAGTATTGTGAAAATTATTCGAAAACCCTTGAGAGCATTTACTGATCTGAGCTAAACCTTCTGCAATCCTTCAAGAGTCAAAAGCCTTGCATCCAAACCTTCCTCAACTTTTCTTTGATGGCTCTCAATTACCTTTGGGAAGATCATTTATTTTTGCATTCAACTTTCAGAAATCTTCCCCTATTCTTATTGAGAAATTTCTGTTCTTAAACTTATGATATTCATTTCTTGTAAAGTTCCTTAAGTTGGTGGTGGAGACTAGACTCAAGAAGAGCTATGACTGTCTGAGTGCAAACAAGAGCTAATTGTTTACACCCTTGGAGCTAGAATCCAAAAGAGCATCAGGTACACTTGTTTATGCCCCTTGGGGATAGAATCCAGAAGAGTGTCAAGGACACTTGTTTACGCCCCCTGGAGCTGAAATTTAAAAGAGTGTCGGGGACACTTGTTTATGCTCCCTAGAGCTAGAATCTAGAAGAGTGTCGAGAATACTTTTGTATTTCTACTATTAGGAATAGTGGAACCCAAGACACTAAGAGAAAAGTGCTCTTGGAAGAGTGGAGTAGTGTTTACTCGAACCACTATAAAAATCATTGTGTATTGTCTATTTTGTGCATTTGTTGATTGAGTGATTGATTGCTAGAGGGAAGAGTAATCCTAAAAGGGGTTGAAAATTAATTTTTATGTACCCAATTCACCCCTCAACTCTTGGGTTTTGTATAACCTTTGGGACCAACACATAAGTGAAGACATCTTTACAAATGGTGTGACAAAGAGCATATAGTGAGTTTTCAACATTTATAGCTTTGCTATCATTTCATCCTCGCTTATGCCAATATAGAAAATTTTCATAACTGAAAATAATTTGACCATAAGAGATGTTTCCAATCTCCTTTTCCATTATATCTAGTTTAATTTATGAAGAATTTGGAAGATGAAAGGTGGACTACTCTTTGAAGAACCTAGAGGATGACAATGTTGGTTAAGCTAAATGGATCACTAGAATTTTTTATCTAGCCCGCTCTGACACCACTTGTAGAGTCCCGTGGGATGGCTTAACCCAAGAAGGGAGGGGTGAATTGGGTAAATAAAAATTAATTGCTTAACCCCAGTTGGATCATTTTCCTCTTTTTGTGCTTGTGTGTGGTGTGGCATGAGATGAATAATAGAAATAATAAAATGCATGAAGAATAAAGCAAATGAATAAGCACACTCACACAAACACGATAATTTTTATAGTGGTTTAGGACCCCATCCCTACATCCACTCTTCCAAGAGCATACACTCATTGTGACTTGGGTTCCACTATACCCCGTAAAATGGAATACATAAGTGTCCCCGACACTTCTTCTGGATTCTAGCTCCAGGGGGCATAAGTATCCCCAAAACTTCTCTGGTTTTATGTGCTCACCATGAAACTCAACCATTTCAAAGATCACAGGACAACTTGGTAGTTTTTTTGAGCTCACTACCAATTCACTGGTTTCAAAGCTCACCAGCAAACTTGATGGTTTTCTAGAGATCAATAATAACTCATTGCAACGTGGTTTATCGAGTTTACCACAAACTCTCTAGTTTTCAAATTAACCAGAAAACTATTACACATTTAAGCATAGGGGAAGATATGATCTCTCTCTCAGCTCTATCAATACATAAAGAACTTCCCAAAATGTCAATATAATGGCTATGATGATTAGCAGATTGAAGCTCATAAAGATAGATGATGGTATAAGCTCTAATCCATGGGTGGAAGGATTTGTATATATTTAAGCTCGTTAGAATGGGTTCCTTTACCACCTTTGAATCATCCCGCCTTTTCTCCTTAAATAACTTCTTCAGAATCTTGATCTTTAGAGAAGATGAGATCCATTAAATGCAAGAATTAGAGCAACATTAAATGAATAAGACCATTTAGGTTTTCTACTGTTGAAGTCCAGGTCTTTCTGGTTTGTCTCAAGCTGCTACATCATTATTCAAAGAGGAGGATGAGCAGTATAAAAAGGTGTTCCTCATTTGACTCATCACAGCTTTGAAAGTCTTGCAGCACAACTTATTGCCGAAAATGGTGAATGGTATGAGTCTGCACAATGATGGCTCGAGTACAGATGTCATTTGTATACTAGTCACATAAATTGAGTTTTTCTCTGGCAAGTCATGGTCTCTCTTTATCTGCATTTGTCTACCATAAGTTGCAGATGAATTCTTCATAGCTTTATCTGTTAGTTGAACTTCCATAAGAATGATTTTAGCTATTGTAAGTAGCAGACAAACTTTGAATGGTGGAGATGAAGTTGAACTAACTAATAGACAAACTCTTCTTTATCTGTCTCATTCCTCCAAGAGATTTGTCGGATGATGGATACTTCATCTATGACTTTTGTCTATTGTAGATAATAGGCCATCTCTAAATGGTGCTGACGAAGACAGACTAAAAGATTAACAAATATCTCTTTCTATATGAACAGACGAAGTGGGATGTGCTTTCTTTATTCTTTGTCTCTATCAGAGGTGACAGACAAAGTTCACTTAGTCTTGCACTAACAGACAAAGTGTGGTTTTCTTCTTTTGTTCTTCATTGTCTATTAAAGGTGCCGGACAAAGCTAACTTTAACTTGCTCGAATAGATAAAGTGTGGCGTTCATTTGATATAAGCAATAGATGAATTTTGTTCTGCTTTATCTTGGATATAATACTTTGCATGTTGCATTTGTCTGTTGTAAGTTGTAGGCGATTATGCCTTTGTCCGTTGAAACCCATTTTGATTCAAGCAGTGCTTTGTCTATTCAGCTTTGTCTATCCTCACTATGTAGCTTCTACTTCATCTTTTGCTTTGTCTGATGCTTTATCTATCATGAGTAATAGATGAACTTTCGATCCGTAGAGGAAATCAAGTTCTTCAACTATTCTATACACTTCGAGCAACAAAAGGGGTTTATTCTTGTAACTTCCTCGGTTCTTCAATCTTGATTTGTCTGTCTTGGCCCAACTGAAGTTACTCTTCCTTCTTTGTTCATATTGCCCTCTTGTCCTCAGACTAATCCAATTTTCTTACTTTGTGTAAACTTGTCTAGGCAGCAATTTCTTTGTCTTTCTTCATTTGTCTACCAAGCCATTAAGTTGCTTATTCATTATTGTACTTTGTCTTCGACAAACTTTTATCAGATCAAGTATAAGTGGTCCAAATTTCTTGAATGCAATTTAAGCTCTCTAATCATGGCTTCTTCTTTAACTTCCTTTTTTGCATTTATCTATTGACATTTTCTTGGTAAGTTGACAGACAGCACAAACTCATTGTAGCTCATTTTCGAAGCCTTGTTTATCTCCTATTACTTTTGTTCATAGAAGCTTCTTTTAGACAACTGTAATCTTTCTATGTTGCTTGTCTTCTGCTTTCTTCTTCTTCTTCTTCTTCTTCTTCTTCTTCTTCTTCCATGCTTATCATCAGTTCAGCTCCTTTGTAATGTAGCAAATAGTTGTGGCAATTTGTTGCAGATGATCATGATTCTACACTTGAACTTATCTGCACTTGCTACATTGTTAGCTTTCATATAAAATATTAGAATGTATTTTATCCTCGTGTGATTTTATCATTTTGTAAAGCAAGGATAATATACATCTTTATTAAATGTATAATATGAAAGCTTAACTAATTATAGTGTATAGTATTTGTTTAGAAAATTATTTAATAAAGGTAAATTAATGTTTATTGTATGTGCACTATAAAGTGAGGAATGTATGCTTGTATAATCATTCATAGTTATGTGTTTTTGTTAATTACTATTATTAATTCATAACCATTTATATGATTATTAGAGATTTAAGCATGCAGGTTTCTTCTTTTTAATATAAGTTTTGTTATCATCAAAATCATATATAATGCTGACAATAGCAATTCAAGAAGCAAGGAATTTGGACACAATAAGTCTAGAAGAACTTATGGGTTCTCTTATGACTCGAGCTGTTAATGAAGTAGAAAAATACAGAACAACCAAAGGGCAAGAAAGCAATTGCTCTTAAAGCTGAGTCAGAGAATGACGAATCCTAAACTGATGTATCCATAAGTGGAGATGAAGATGAGGAAATGACAATGATTATAAGAAGATTCAAATCCATGCCAAAGAAGAAAAAGTTTGAAAACTGTTCAAGGAACAATTTTGGAAGAAATGACAGAAAGAAAGAGCCACGCACTTATTACAATTATGGAAAGCCTAGACACATGAAGTTTGACTATCCAGAGCCAGACAAGAGACAAAATGATCAAGAAAAGAAGATGTATAACTCATACTTTGATAGAAATAACAACAACAACAATAATAGAACTAGCAAAAAATTCTGGAAGAAAAAGAAAACTCTAGTAGCATTGGAGATGCTAGAGAATAGAATAAATGAAAGTGAGAGTAAAGAAGAAGAAGAACATGAAGCTCAAATTATCCAACTCTCTCCAAGCAAAAGCATTCAAGATGAACTTCATACGGGAATCAGCTTCATGGCAATCCATGAAGATTAGGTAAATGCTGATTCTGAAACTTCCAGTCATGAAGAAATGTTAGAAGAATTATATTCAGATTTTATAACTTTGAAAGAGAAGTACAAAGAAATTAAAAAGGAGCTCAAAAAAATTACAAATGAATGCTCCAAAATAAAGGAAGAAAATTTCAAGCTCAAGAGTAACAATAACACTAATATCATACTTGAGCAAGTAGTAGCTGAGAACAATGCTCTGAAAAAGACATTAACTTTCATCCTATTAAGAATGAAACCAAAAAGGAAAGGTAAAGAGTAACAACACAGAAACTTAGAGCCTAAATAGACTAAAATTTGGGTTCCAAAGACTATTGCAAATGTATTAAATGCAATCCAAATTCCTTTAGTTAAAATAATATTACCCAAGAAACAATGGGTACCAACGTTACCTACAACTAACCCACCTAGACCCATTCCCAAATGGGTACCAAAAATTCAGACTTAACTGTATCCATGCAAGTGTACTTAGAAGCCACAAAGAGCAGCACATGGTACATTAATAGTGGTTGTTCAAGGCACATGATAGAGAATACAGAGTTGTTTATGGAGCTAAAAATGAAATATGGTGGAACAGTAACCTTTGGTGATAATGATAAAGGTAGAGTAGTTGGGATCAGTAAGGTTGGCCAACCACTATCTACTACAATTTCATATGTACTTTTAGTTGAAGGATTGAAACATAATTTTCTTAGCATAAGTCAGTTTTGTGACAAAGGCTACAAAGTTGTGTTTGAATCTCAATTTTGTTCTATACTAGATAAGTCTCAATCAGTTATAGTATATGGTAATAGATATGAAAATATATATTTGATTGATCTTTCTAATATTCAAGCTAAGTATCTTATTGTAAATGATAATGAACCCATGTTATGGCATAGAAGACTAGGACATGCCAATAAAAAATTGATTGAAAGATTATATAATAAAGATCTAGTTGTTGGCTTACCAAAACTCAAATTTGATAATAAGTTGTGTGATGCTTACATGAAAGGTAAATAAGTAAAAGAATCATTCAAGTCAAACAAAGAAGTATACACAACTAAACCCCTTCAATTGCTACATATAGATTTAGTTGGACCAATAGGGACAAGAAGCCTTGGAGGGAAACATTACGCATATATCATTGTGGATGACTATAGTAGATTTACCTAGGTAATGTTTCTAGCATCCAAAGATGAAGCTTTTTCATTCTTTAAAGTATTTTCCAAACATGTATAGAATGAATAAAGCTCTCATATTGTTGTCATAAGGGGTGATCATGGTAGAGAGTTTGAAAATCATAGATTCACTAATTTTTGTAAAAATGACAAAATTCTTCAAACTTTCTCTGCACTAAGAACACCCTAATAAAATTAAGTAATTGAAAGAAAGAATAAATCCTTGCAAGAGATGGCAAGGACAGTGTTGAGTGAATACAACCTTCCATAGTATTTTTAGGCTGAAGCAATGAACACTGCATGTTATATTATTAACAGAATCTTTACTAGATCCATACTCAACAAAACTCTATTTGAATTATATTATGACAAGAAGTCAAATATTTCATATTTTCATACCTTTGGTTTAAGTATTTTATTCTTACAATGATAAAGAAAACCTTAAAAAATTTGATAGTAGATTTGATTAAGGTATATTTCTAGGTTATTCCATTGTTAGCAAATCATTTAGAGTGTACAACCTAAGACTTAAGATTGTAGAGGAATCCATCCATGTTAAATTCGATGAAGATACTAACTACATAAAAAGAAATAGTGATTTGGATGATGAAACTGATAATCTTCGAACAAGTGTGGAGAAACTGAAACTACAAGGTAATCAAGTAGAAGCTCCACTATCAGTGACAATAATGGATGAAGTTAAACCATCCACAACAGAGGTAAATGAAGAAGGTAACTCATCTTTTCCCAAAGATTGAGGTTTATGCATGCTCATCCTGAAAACTAGATAATTAGTAATGTGTTCAATAAAGTTAGAACTAGATCATCCTATCACCAAATATGTGACAATTTTGCTTTCATTTCTCAGTTAGAATCAACTTGCTTAGACCAAGCATTACAGGATGAAAAATAGATTTTAGCTATGCAAGAATAATTGGATCAATTCAAGAGAAATAATGTATAGACTATTGTTCTAAGGCCAAACCATCAATCTGTTATAAGAACAAAATGGGTCTTTAGGAACAAACTATATGAATGAGGAATAGTGGTGAGAAATAAGGTCAGATTAGTTACAAAGGGATATTGTTAAGAAGAAGGTATTAACTTTGAAGAGTCATATGCTCCTGTTGTAAGGATTGAAGCCATTATAATTCTTCTTGCATTTGCATCTACATGGATTTCAAGCTATATCAAATGGAAGTAAAGAGTGCAATTTTGAATGGTTTCATTAATGAAGAGGTATATGTGGAATAACCACCTAGGTTTGAAGATCACTATTGTACAAATAATGTATTCAAACTCAAGAAAGCCCTTTATGGTCTAAAACAAGTTTCTAGTGCTTGGTATGAGAGGTTAAGCAAATTTCTAATTGAAAAGGTTTTTTAAGGGGTAAAGTTGATACCACTCTCTTCATTAAGTATGCAAAGAAAGATATACTTATAGTTCAGATTTATGTTGATGATATAGTATTGATGCAAATAATGAAAATCTTTGTCAAGAGTTTTCTAAGACTATGTAGGGAGAATTTGAAATGAGCTTGATAGGTGAGCTCAATTTTTTCTTGGGACTACAAATCAAATAACAGAAAGAAGGAATATTCATTCACTAAGTCAAATATACAAAAAAACTTCTAAAAAAATTCAATATTGAAGATAGTAAAAGATATGGAACACCAATGAGCACTTTAATAAAGATGGACAAAGATGAAAGAGGTAAATTAGTCTATAACAAACTCTATAGAACCATGATAGGATCATTATTATACTTGACTATAAGTATATTAGATATAATGTTTAGTGTCTACATGTGTGCTAGATTTCAGTCAGATCCCAAAATGTTACACATAATTGCAGTAAAGAGAATTTTTAGATACCTTTTAGACATACCAAGCCTCGGTTTGTGGTATCTACAAGGTTTTGATTTTAATTTAGTAGGGTACTCAAATGCCAATTTTGTTGGATATAAAGTAGATAGAAAGGTTACTTTTGGATCTTGTAAATTTCTAGGAAGCATGATAATATCACGGTTTTCTAAGAAACAGACATCAGTGGCATTGTCAATTGCTAAAGCAAAATATATAGCAGCTAGCAGTTATCATACTCAGATTCTTTAGATGAAACAATAATTAAATGATTTTAGTCTTAATTTTGTTGATATCTTTATAAGATGTGACAACACTAGTGCCATAAGTCTGACCAAGAATCTAGTTCTATATTCTGGAATAAAATATATAGAAATTAGGTACCACTTTATCAAGGATCATGTTCAAAATCATAATATATGTTTAGAATTTGTGCTTACTGAAAATCAACTAGCAGGCATATTTACTAAACTTCTTCCAGAAGATAGATTTAGTAAGTTAAGAAGACAACTAAGTATTTTAGATCCATGGCTTAAGTAGTAATTAATGGAATATCTAAATATAATTAATTAGAAACACACGCTCCAATTAACCCTAACTACTAAACAACCTCAGACACATGCAAGAGATTTAATCTAAGAGTAGCCTTAAGATTTATAGAGATTGATGAAGCTAAAAAACATAAGCACACAAGGTTGCATTTAATTTAGTCTAATATTCTTCCATAGATTCAATAACTACAATAGCAGCAAATTATCAAACCGTAGTTGCTTCATAGATTAGAGGGATCAAACAATTATGGATTTGATATCTAATCTAGTAATAGATTGCAATAAATAATAAATTAGTGGATCTCCTAGCAATTAACTATAACAATCATAATCATGAATCAAAGAATAACATTCAATACTCAAAGTATAAATTGAACAATTAAAACAAATTAGATCTCATAGCATATAGATTCTGAGGCTTCTTTCTCCTTAAACCAAGAATAAAAGTTTAGCCATGCAGGGCCATGAAATCTCAAAGAAAATAAAATAGAGAAGAAAGAAAATAAGATTTTCTTTCGAAAGCCATCAAAACGTTCTCCTCAAACCTTCGCAAAGAACCCTCAAAAATCCTAGAAAATTACTATTTAAAATAGAGGTAAAATATATAAAAATACAAAAAAATTACCAAATAAAAATTCTGATAAGCCGCTGGCGCAACCGGTGCCATCTTGTTGTTTGGTGGGGTGGTGTTGATTAGAGTAGTTGCCGATAGTGCAGGTTTACTGTCCGCCAGACATGCACCCACTATTTTTACTATAACTTCCTCATTTAAATTCAAAATTATAGGATTATTCTTGAATTGGTTAAATAACTTTGATATATAAAAACTTGATGTTGATCACTTTTTCCAAATCATTATCTAAATATAGAAAAATTGGTACACAATTGATACCATGTGTAATCTTCAGCTCCTTTTTGACAAGTTTTGATACTTTTTCCACTCAGTTGTCCTTGATGTAGTCTTTATCTCTTCGAATCCAAATATGAAAGTTGTAGAACATTTTGTTTTATTTCTGGAGAATCTTTAGTCATCTCAATTAGAGGTCTAATGAAAGATTTATACCCAAAATACGGATTGATGCTGAAGTTGTCCAAACTTATCCAATTCTTTTTGCACTTAATAGCTCCATTTGTCTCCTAAATTAAAATATAAGAATAATGAGTATATTTAGGAATCAAATAAGTATAAAATGCTAAGTATTAAGGGAATAAAATATAATATTTTTCATTCTCATCAAATTCCCCTCCACTTAACTCTTGCTTGTCCTTAGGCAAAACTTAAATTCACTTTCCTCTAAAAGAACATCAAGGTTGTAATTATCATAAAAAAGAACAACCAAAACTCTTCAAAAATCAAATATATCATAAAAAAATCATTCTTACACAACCTACAATCATTTGTAAGCATTCTCTCTAGAAGATGGATTAAACTAAATAAGTAGAACCCACATAGAAATAAACACTCTACTCTCATGTGTTTGAAGAGTATATGTTCCACTCTAATTCATTCCAATGAAAATGATCTACCATAAACTTGCATATCTTATCATTCTCCATAACTGGCATCACATGCATATCATGAATCGTAAGGACATTTTATGGGTTGTAATGGGGTTTAGGGTAAAGGTGTAAAATATTTGGGAATGTAGCTCAAAAGCTATGAAAACTAGTGAAGCACAAATATATCAACTCAAGCTTAAATATATAAGATATGTACAATCATTTGTTTTCTTTAGCATCTTTCACCATTGAATAAATAATGTATAAATGGATTCCTTCTCTTGGAATTTTGATATTTTCTTTTTCTTTCTTTCTTACTTTAATATTTTTTCAATTTTAAGAAAAATAACATGTTCTATTTCACCAATCATAGTCATACCAAAAATTTTGACACCTCCATAATTTTTTTTCACCCATACATAGCGTAGTAATGGCCCATGTTCCATTCTTTTTAAGGTTAGGATAGTTCAGTAACTAAAACTAATTTAAGTTAGATTGACCGGTGTCTGTGGGATCAACTTTTGCATTGCACACTATATTGCTATACATCTATATACTTGCAAGGAATTATAATTTGAACCATCAATCCTTTGTAGAAGTTGGAGCTATGGAAGGAATAGGATTAATTGGATCCTGGGCTAGTGCAGGAGTGATAAGTGAATTTTATTCACTTATCTCTTATATTATTCAAGTGTATTTGGTTGTATATTCTTGAATAGCTCAAGAGGGGAGGGGTGAATTGAGCAGATAAAAATTATGCCCAAATAAAACTTGATGACCAAAAAGGAAGTAGTGATGCAGTGTATATGTAATTCCATAGTTGATTGTATGACTACTTCACTTTCCAACTTCTATTGGTCATTTCTATGTTGTAGTGTGTGTGTGTGTGTGTGTGTGTGTGATAATGTAAGTGATAACATTATGCTTGATGAAGTAATGAAGGATAAAAGTAATTTTTTAAGCAACTAATGAAAACAGTAAAGTGCATGAAAGATAGAACAAGCAAGCAAACACACAAACAACACAATTTTTATAGTAGTTCGAGAACCCCGTCCCTACATCCACTTTTCCAAGGGCACCAACTCATCAAGCCTTGGGTTCCATTATATCCCATATGATGGATCTACACTAGTCTCCTCGACGCTCTTCTAGATTTAAGCTCTAGGGGGCATGAACAGGTGTCCCCAACACTTCTTATGGATTCTAGCTTCAAGGGGCATGAATAAGTGTCCCGGACACTTCTTCTGGTTTTATGAGTTCACCAGAAAACTCACTAGTTTCAAAAATCACTAGCAAACTTGTTAGTTTTTCCGAGCTTACCAATAACTCATCAATGTGGTTTTCATGAGCTCATCACAAACTCACATAAATGATTTGACAACACTCTTTTTGCACATTATATTGCCTCTTTTCTTAGGCTGATTTGTACAGAGATTAAGTTCATAAATTAAAATGATATCTCGTTGAAGCTCATTAGATATCAATGCTCAAGGTATATGATTATGATAGAACGTTTTAGGTTCATTTTCTATCAGTGCAATGGAGATTGATTGTCTAGGAGGAAGCATAGTCTAATTGAGAGAGATGTTTCTTGTTTATGCTCTATTTTTGTTTTTCTCTCAGCTTCCTCAACCTTGTTCATTGTTGCTACAATACCTTTATATTGCTTTAGAAACTTCTACTTGTTGGAGGTAATTAGCTTTCTATTAATTTTGAAGACCATTGTGATTTTTCCCATTGGAAAGTTGTCTTCTTGAGAAACTCACTTGTAGCTGGACAGCCTATAGCGCCAACTTTGAAGAAGGTGCCTTTTTGTTTTTAGCAAATGCTGAATGAAGACTTTTCTTGGTTGACTGATTCATTTATTATTATGGAAAGATGCTTATCAATCCTGAAGGGATGCAGCCTCTGAAAGTTGCAATCTTTAATAGAATGTAGACTGCATTCCTTTGAATTTCTTTCCATTTTCAACTAATCTCAAGTTGTCCGGTCTACTTAAAATTTTCTTTGAATGAGATTTTGACTAGAGAGTGCAACCAATAATGTTTGGCACAAATGGCTTCTACTCTTCATGATATGTTATAATTTATCTAAGGATTTTATCACTTGAATTTATCCTTTGTAAGTAATAGACCAAGTAACTCTGAGTAGATTCATATCATAGACCACTTCATCATTGTCAAAAGACGTTGTAGCAGACAAAGTTTCTCTTATTCATTGTTTATCAAACGATGTTCCATTGGTAGATAAAGTTTCCTTCATTAGATGAGATGGCTTTATCTGTTATAAGTAGGAGACGATTTTTGTGCCACTGACAGAGCTTCCAAACAATAGATGAAGTATCCTTCACCAGACGAAGTCTTCTTCTTCTTATCATCTGAAGTGCTTTTGTCTGTTATAAGTAGCAAATGATTCTTTTTAACAGATAAGGCTTGTTTTCTAATAGATAAAATATACTTTGTTTATTTGTTTGTCTGTTGAGAATAGTAGTCGAAGTTGCAGCCCGTAGACAAAGTCTGCCAAATGTTTCGTCTGATGGCTTATCTATTATAAGTGATAGACGAAGTAGGGGGGTGCAGACAAATTCTCTTTCTAATCGATCATATAATGGCTGTCTATTGAGTAAAAGATGACTCATTGAGGCATAGACGACTTACTTCTTTAAAGGTTGTCTATCACTAATGGCAGACAACTCTTGTAGGTGCATACGGTAGACAAAGTTTTATTCTTTAGTTGCTATGTCATTTCTTCTTCATCTTCTATATTTTCTTCATAGATTGCAGACAGGTTCTTTGGCCTCTTTAGTTTTTAGATGAGATTTATAGACAAATGCTTGAGTAATTTTGTCTCCATTTTGGCTTCTTTATTTGGCTGATTCCTTCTCTATTTTGTCTCTTCTTTTGCAAATTGAATTCACCTTTGAGTTGCAAACAATTGTTGATTATAATCAATTTTTCTATCTTATCCATGGAATAATTTTTTTGAATTTTCTTGAGGTGGATGCTATTTGACACTGACTTTATCTATAGACAATTTGCTTGATCACTCATTGAGGCTTGAGCTCCATGACTATAGATTTACTTGATGGCTTCTTTTCAAAGTT
>JAYJMB010059915.1:3553-26691 GCA_036873735.1 Pouteria campechiana | reverse complement strand
AGTATGCTTTACATATTTTTTCTATTTTTTCTTTTGTAATTTATGATTTTATGAAATTTGCTTGACATGTGTTTGATGAAATGCCTAAGTGAAGGATATGTTTTATTTATGGACCTTGTTGAGTGAGTCTAAAGCATGCATAATATGTTAAAGTATTAGAACTATAGTTGTGTATATTAGTAATATTGCATGATGCACGAGATGAGCCTTGGGCCACATGTAATAAATGATACAAGGCATGACATTTTGTATGCATCATCGCAAAATGACATAGGTGATTGAGATGTGCACATGATGATAATAATGATGATGATGAGGCAATTTACTTAGCCTACATGGTCAAGAGATAAGCCTAAATGGCTAGATGTAATGAGATGCATATGACCTAAGTAATAAGGGGTTGATCGGGTAGGTATGTGGTATGGGTATGAAGTGTACATGATCTGAATAATAGGGGTTTGATTGGACAGACATGTGTCGTGTTCTTATATGAATTTGCATTTATGATATGATTTGAGAACACTTGTTTATATTGTATAATTGTTGCTTGTTTGGGGCTATATAGTAGCCCAAGATTTATGGACATAGCATTAAGTTGGGTATAATCATAAGATTGGTTGATGGTCAGACTTGATTGATGTCTATGATTTATGAAAAATCTAGTATGAATTTTATTATTGTGTTTGATGTAATTAGTCGATGGGCAGATGAGTGATGGTTCAAGTGTGACCAAGGAAAATCATCTGTTGTCTTCACTTACCTACTTACTGAGTTGCCCAGCTCATTCTGTTTTCAAATCTAAATAGGGTTACTTGAGGGAACCTAATCTGTGATTGAAACTCCAGGAAGGGAGAATTGATGCAGCCTAGTTAGTTGCGATATTTCATGTAATATATAGAGGGTTGTGGACACATGAGATGTATATGATTTATGCAAGACATGTCATAATTGGTAATTTTGATGAGAGATTGTATATATATTAAAAGATTATATACTTTATTCAGTTATGTACTTACATATGTTATATCTCATGGATTGTGGTAATTAGTATGATAGTAGTGGTTTGTTTTATGTTTGTGTAATCCCTATTCATTTAGTCAATCTTGTGATTATGGAGAGATGATTAGTTGACTGACAGGTAGTGCTCGTTTCAATTAATGTTGATCAGTGAGGCATTACAATTGGTTTGGTGGAGCAGAAAGCAGGTAATAGAAGCAAAAATAAAGGTGATAAAGTAATAATATTTTTCAGTTGTATTTTCCAATACTTTTTACATATCCTCATTATCACATTCCAGATTAGCCTCATGAATATCTATATTTTGGAAATCTCCAAATCACATCTTTTTTGCAGGAGTAAAAGTCATGTAAAATGAAGCTGCTATACAGCTCCAAAAAGCTGAGAGTTGTATCATTTATTACACTTATTGCATCTCAAAAGCACCATTTAAACAGAAATATGTGAAAGCGTCAAAGCATGCACAGAAGATTAAACAAATGAGAAGATGAGTTCCACTACGTCTCCTTGAGGAAAGACTAGTGTTAAGAAACTCTAACGCAAATACCCATCATCTAGTTAACACCATGCCACATCAAATCTCAATTCTAATAGAATACCTTTTTCGGTTACTATGTAGTTCTGTAAGACTAGGACTGAAGATGCGTATTCTTCTGGAATCCTCCTCTAGACAAAAACCCTCATCCCATTTATGTATGGATTTCATATATCTCAACTAAAATACATCATATATGCATACACCCACATGCACTCTCTCTATTTTTTTATTATTTACACCCCTATTGAGGTCTCTCACTGACTTGAGCATCGGAGTACTCATGTTAGAACCACTTCCGGCGCTCCCTTGACATTTTTTTTGTCTTACAAAATCTTCATATGAGATTTTCGGAGTGCAGTTTGAGAGACAACCCAAACATTACTTTTATCTATTAAAAAATCTATATGTTTTATTGTTAGTTACTTAATTTACCATTGACATTGGCTCTTGTTTTTCTTACATCATTTTCCCATATCTATCTTATTCTCCATGGCTCCTTTTCTTTTATCTTCTTCTGAGAAACGCCATAATACTCTTTATTCCTATTGAAAAGCCATTTAATATTCAATTATGTTAAAATTTTCTAATATACCATGGCTAGGGAGGGGCAACTTTTGCCTCGAAAAAAAAAATAATGACTCCTTGTTGAAAGGCTCAGATTTAACCTCCTTATGATACAACATTTCCACTTCTGGGTGGGGACTACTTTCATTTTAGTCTGTTTGAGCATTTTTTAGACAGAGATTAAAAAAATTATAAAAGAGACGAAAAAGAAAGTAAAATATGTAACGGGAGTGTTAAACGAGATTTAATAATGTAGGGATAAAGGCTCGTAATGGCCACAAATTAAATAAAAATGAGAAAATAAGGCAGCTTTCCCAGCTTTTATTATATAGCTTTAATTTCACGGTGCTTTTCCTTGTGAACCGAAGACAGCCTCCATATTTACAATATTAATAGAATATTTTAATTTTTAAATGGCAAAATTTAATTTGAAAGTTGATAAAAATACAAATAACACGCTATTCTAACCACCTCTTCCGCGGATGTATGCCCGATGAAGATGCTAATGCTAGTATTATTAACCAAAACTAATACTTGGGACATGCAATGAATGTGAAATTGATTGAATGACTGCTGCGATGTCTTTAACTTGAATGTTGGCTTTTGAATGGTCAGACCAAAAATCTAGTCAACATCGTACAGAAACTTTCACGTGATCAGTATAAGAAGGTGCATGTCACTTTTCCTTAGTTTGAATTCAATTTATTTTTAATAATGACACATCTAATAATAGGATATGACTGAGCATCATGTAGATACTGCTGCTTTCAATTATATACTGTAAAGATACTCTACAGCTAGCTATGACATTGTAAACATCCTTATTAATATATACTTGGAAATTAATTAGGAGGGAAATAGAAAAAAAAAAAAGGAGAGATGGGAATAAACTTAGCAACATAGGGGGATGATGCCATCGAAATGAAGTTAAAATAGTCAATTTGGAGGTATTGATTAAACATATAGATAGTTGTCATGCAAGTCTTGTATGGACATAAGACTCGTTAACCAGGGGTTATTCATGCTTCATGAAAATACAACTCTTCACGGCACACCTTTCAAGGCTAATAGTACGTCTTAACACTCTATTATAACAATCTTATTTTTCTCATAACTATTTATATTTTTAATTATTTCTTATTTTACATTAAAAATGTATGTTATTGATGTCATTTATATTTTGCTTTTCTAATATACTTTCCATTTTTCTAATGCACTTGATCCAGACAAAGCCTAAAAGAGTAACAGGTTTGCATGGTGTCTCATTGGAGT
Source organism: Pouteria campechiana (assembly GCA_036873735.1). Taxonomy (NCBI): domain Eukaryota; kingdom Viridiplantae; phylum Streptophyta; class Magnoliopsida; order Ericales; family Sapotaceae; genus Pouteria; species Pouteria campechiana. The sequence continues at coordinate 23,300 of JAYJMB010059915.1, read as the reverse complement.
TCAACTATTAGACGGTTCTCTCTTTCATTGATCACCTCTTTGGTAGATTTTCTGTTCCTCAAAACCTCCTTATTTATATACTACATTCATTAACCACGACATGCAGGAAAGCATTTCCATTCCCATTGGAAAAATAACCACTGTCTTAAAATGCTTATGAGATTCCAAATTACAATGCACGGAGCATATCGCCAAGTGGAAGGGCGTCAAGCCTTAGAATGATTGGGAGTAGTAGTACATGCGGCACAGCTGTTACACTTCATTTGACACAGCTAGCTATGCATCGCTTGCCGTTCTCATCCCTGTTACACTCCCATTAGAAAAATGGTCATTATAACTGAAACAAGACTAGCCATATATATATATTGACACACACACATGGGGGAACATCTTTGCCACACCACTGTCTAATCATGTCTTCAATTCCTTATTCGGCTATTCAATGCCTTTTAATTCTGCTTTCGTAAGTCTACAACGCATGACTGATTTTCAACCAACGCATCCATTTGGAAAAAGCAATCCCAAGGATACGAATTTTTATTTCGCTTCACCTACCAAGAAAGAAGTGATGGCCTGCCCCATCTGGGGCCCATGGCTAAGCAAACCACGCCGTTGAATTGATGTAATACTCCCACCTATGGGTTTCTTAACCTTCTGGTCATCCGATCAAAACTAGCCATTGCCACTTTTTGGGGTGCCAATAAATCATCTAGGTCGCGTCAGATGAACTGAGTGGATTACTAGAAAGTGGGCCACACCTCTATCGACTGGGAAGGATAGCATACGGCGATTGAGACCCACTTCCCGATCGGGAGAATCTATAACCATAAGCTCCTTTTAGAAGGAATCACGAGCAGGGTAGGGTTGTTGAGAAGCAAAAGGACTTACCTTTCACTATGCGCACCCAAAGGCCACATCATTCGTCTTTGGTCCCCATCAAACCACCCCACTTTAGTAAATCTCACTCCAACTTTTCTCATTAATAATGATAATCTAATATGATTGTTCTCCTAACTTGCCACTTACAAAACTTTCTTTCCCGCCATCCATCACTCTTGTATGTAATCGGATCTGTCGTAAAGGTCTGTGGGGTGCTGAGAAAATGCAAATGTAATGATTGGTAATACAGAAAAAATGCGAAAAAATAAGGCTGTTGCGAGCTAAGCAGAAGAAAACGGGAGGCTTTAAGACCCCTTTGCTTACACATGGTTGGGTTAGATGCTCTGTTCAAATTACACGTGAAAGAAAAATGAGACTGTTGGATGTCCGAGGTGATAACTAATAACACAGAAGGTCGCAAGTGAACATGTTACAAATTTTATATCACCATTGAAAACCTGATGAAATGGCACCAAAAAAGTCGAATAAAAAAAAAGAAAAAAGAAAACAGAAAAACAGTTTCTGTTTGATTTGGCCGGGAAGCTAAGTGCATGAGTTTTCAATTTTTCTGAATCCAGAATGTGTGCCGTAACGCAGGCTATTCTTCAATTCCAAATAGGATAATTCGTTTGATGAGATCGTCGTTTATTGGACAGTAAAAACGATACCATTTAGATTAATGATAAGTTTAAGCGATTTCTAAGTATTGAATGAACAGTTCAAGCTTTTCATGTCAATGTATCGAATAACCTTTGATTTGCAAATTAAAATAAGCAATTGGGTGAAAGATATTTTATCAATCTCTACTTTACACATGACAATGATAGCTAGGGCCGTGCCAACCAAGGAACATTTTGGCTTTGTTGTATTTGGATTGGCGGAAATACTGAGAGCAATGAGACTGAAAATGTAGATAATGCATTATAAAGTGGAGGATAATGTTACTTGTAAAATCAAGAAAGATAATATACATATATACGTACGTACTTATACATATCACGTTCATTTAGTGTTTACATGGACATTGCATTTTCATTACCATTTTGGGTTGTAGCCAAATGCACTCTGACAATGTCGAAGACTAAGCAATTCATGGGACTTAATTAGTGAAAGATAGTTCCATATAATTAGATGAGTAGATGTGATAAATTCTCAACAAATTTAAGGAACTTTTGTTGATCACTAGATCCGATAGAGAGTAGTACTAGGACTGCAATTCACCATCTACATTCGAAACAGGCCAAGCCCAATTTTGGGCCTGAGCCAACAGTAAGCATCATCCATCTAAATGAAGTAGGCAATCCAAATTAATGGGCACAAGATAGACTTAATGCAAAAAATTGCTAGTATATTTGAAGAGAAAGGAACTCTTGTTGGTATGCTATGAAGTTCTCGGCTGCCCAATCAAATAAACCCCTCACTATTTTTTTCCCTTTTTTGCCAGTAAGTTGGGCTGAAATTCATTGAGAAAAGATAAACCCCTGCCTCGCATTTAAAACCATTACCATCGCGGTTTGAGTATGCAAACCCCGTGCAACGTTCAACATTGCAGCAGTGGGGCATATGAGCTGGTGGGCCAATACCCTTTGCTCATCTCTGGAGACAATGTCACATGTAGAATTTTGCCTTATAGCCGGCGAAGCGAGCTGCATGCGACCTTTATTGGCAAACTCCAACTAGAACCACATAGTGTTGAGGAAAAAAAAAAATGCATGCATGACTTTGTTAAAGACAAGCAACGAGATATCTTTGAAAAGGTTGTACAGATGTTTTTGGGGAAGTAAAGGAAACGCAGTACTGCTTTTCTTTCAGTAAAACACATCCAAAAAGAAAAGCTTATCGCCGCATTTCAGAAACTGAAAGTTGATGAACATCCACCTACTGATAAGAGCGAGTCTTGTCAGAACGGCGGTTGATATATACATTCTAGGATTACCTGAAATGGAAGTTTTTGACATTGCCAAAAGAAGATATTAAACAACCACATACATTTTTGTTGGAATTTTGAATTATTTCAATCAAGCATTTTGATTTTAATTCCAGCTCTATATGACATTCACACAACCCAGAAACAATGTTAAAAAGACCTATTTAAAAACAAAAAAAGAAAAGAAAACCTAAGTTTTACTGCATTCTTGATACTCTATAAATGCACCAAATTAACACTCATTTCTTACGCCATCTTTTCATCTGTGGGAGTTTTCAGTGTTAGTGCAACAGTAATCCATTGGTCTGGTTCCAGATGATTTGAAATATACATGGTTCACTTTAGTTAGTCCATACATCTTTATGATTTCTACCTATCAAATCAACCACACAAGAAATGTATCAACTGACTCCAAAAAATGTTAGCACTATACTTGAGAGTATGAGATACAGATACACTTGCCGAATCAGAATATGATCTTATGCCAATCATCATTGGGTTTAAAGGGCTTAACACTGGGGCCCATTCACATGTAAAGGCCGAAGCTTACCCACAAGATCAGCAAAGAAAAATAAATAAAATAATATAGTTGGCGGTCAAAAGATATTGATTGATAACCTTGATTTTTGAAATAGAATCCAAGTAGGGGGGCCCTTTTCCTAGTGTATCGTCATTGAGTAGGGTCACGTTGCTTTACGCCGCTGATGAGGTGACATTCTTCTAACGGAGGACCACCCTTGTCTTAGGGGAGTTCCCTGATGCGCTAGCATCATATCATGTTTTACAGCCAGGCGTTACGGAGTTGGGCTAAAACATTTTACTACGCATTAAACAGCAAGCTCCGTAATATATGAGATTAACCATCCTAAAGATCTTAACCATTATATGATTACCATTGAGGATTGATTTCTGTTCATGATGCATCAAAAATTAGACCCAATGTGAACAGTTTAATTTGAATGGATGCTGTTTTGGATATTAACTAACTCTCCAAGTTGTCGCGACCTTTAAAGTTCTTCTCTTGATGGTTTAGATTTTTAACAGGAGGTGATCAGGTCAGTAAACATTTACCGGGGAATTGGTGTTTTCCGCTGCCTAATCCATTCATTCCAATCATAACACAGGTGCCAAAACTGCAGCTAAGGCTCAAGAAAGCGCCCAAATTTTAAAAGCCAGGCGCCATAAAATCTTTCTTCTTGATGTTGGTGAAGAGAATCAATCAATCTTGAAAATCTTTCAAATCTTGAACAAGCTAGCTAGTCAAGTTTAATCTGGTTTAAAGCTTTAAATCCTCCGAAGAAAATAATAAATTTCCCAAAGCCGACGCATGTGTTATGCACGTGTAGCTTGCAATTTCGATTGTAACATGCAATCAATGTTAATGCAAAAGCTCTGACTTTGGTCTTTAATTGTTACTTCTAACATTTGGGCATTATTCTACTCTGATACAATGCTAAAAGTGATTTGATCTCTCTGAAAGCTCCTGAGCCTAATTAATGAAAGTAGCAGTCGTAAATTCTTCAGACTTTGAGCCACAAAGAACAGTGATTCAGAAATTGTAGGTAGGATATTTTACGGTATTTCCTATTTTTACATCATTCGCATCAATGATTGGGTGATATTGGAGCCCGAGTATAAGAAACTATGACCCACCTAACATTGTCTACATTCGGTAATGATCAGTTCAATGAGCAATGACGACAGTTTTAACTACTTGAAGGCGCCGAAATACCCGGTGTCATTTGTTATGATTTCTGAAATGTGCACGGATATCATTTATGTAAACCTTTCTACATCCAATTCCTTGCACAGGACCTCGTTAGCATCAACACCACTTAATCGCAGTTTCCAATGACAAGCTGTTGGTTGTAATCCTATCTACTCGTTTCAAGCGGATTTTGAACTTGTGTCACCTATATAGACTGTTCTTCATATTTAAAAATCCACCCTTTTTTTCTCTTAAAAGTGAAAAAAATCCCAGGAATAAGACACCATCAAGCTCATTACTGCTCCTTTCTTGTATGACAGTGGCTGTGGTTGACTATCCGTAGGCTGCTTATGGTTAAGATCACCAACAATAGGATCGTAAAAGATATACTCATTGGTTAAAAAAGATCAAATTAAATACCATTGAATAGACTAGTAACTGAGGAAGGGCTAACTCAATATTATTTAAGGTGTGTATAATTAAAGAGAACAATTAAGATGAGAGGTAAGAGGAAAAGTTTTCTTTAAGCAGGTTAATTTGCATTTCTAAAGTTTAAGAACTGAAACCGAGAAGGGTTCTTTTGTTCAAACCAACAAGAAACCACAAGTCATTTTATTGAAAATTTTTAAAGAAAAAAAATGGAGATTTGGTGAATTTCCCACAGTCAAATATTTTCACTTTCACAATTTAAAATTTGATCTTAAATATTGATGAACAACTGATACCAAATTAAAGGGTAATTTGATGTAGATTAACCAGCTGAAATTGATTTTGACGGACCGATTCCTGCATTACATGCAGGGATACATACCATACAACTCTGCCCTCGGGGCAGAAAGCATGGTAAGCGGAGTTGAGGATGCTGAAATATTGATACATATAGGCAACCCTAGAAATTTTCCCCTCGTCTACTTCTACCACATCATTGGTTTTGCAACCCTATTCCCTAGCTATCATCCATAGATTTTAAGACAATAGACCACCCTTGTTGGTATCGTTTCAAGGGCCCTACTTCCCTTTTCCTTTTGTCTTGGTTGGTCCAATGGCAATTCAAGCCACGAGTCCCCTTAGCTGGTCATTCTATAACCAACCAACCAAAGGCTTCCATCATTCTTGGGCCACCCTAATCACAAAAGGTAATTGTTACCAGCTGCCTCTAGCTAATGGGGTGTATGTAGCTGGACAACGATCATCTCCAACGGACTTTCTAGGTCCTTGTAACCAAATTGCAATGAATAGGAATAATCATGCGTCATATCATCTTCCACTGAAATGTCATTTTGACAAATAATATTACAATCTATATATAAATATAAATATTTGTCCTAGGGTTTGGGTTAGACACCGACCAAGGGAAGGGGGTAGCTTCGGCTTCTAAATCTACCTTCCCTGATCAGTTTTGGTTGGAAAGCTGCACTGCTGGTCGATCGCTAAAGAAGTGAATTAGGGTTTTGAATCATGAAGAAGCGTCAACAGGCGCCAAGAAAAGGTGAACACCCTCTTCGGAGCACTGGTAGTTCGTCAAATGCCAGGAGCGGAGCCAGGTACGGTGAATGCCAGAAGAACCATGCAGCAAACATCGGAGGATTTGCTGTCGATGGTTGCAGAGAATTTATGGCTGGTGGGCAGGAAGGAACAAACGATGCACTAAAGTGCGCCGCCTGTGGCTGCCACCGCAACTTTCATAGGAGAGATTTTGACAGTGACGACTCGTGGGAGTGCACTTCCCCTTGGAAAACAGGGAAGTAGCTGAGCTTAGTGGTGTGTTTGCTTTTGTTTATGGACAATCTGCCGGTATTTCTGAAATTGATGTGGCTCGAGTCTCGTGATTTTCCATGCTTGTGATGTGCTTGTCGTTCATGCATAGGTTATCGGATGTTCCAAGGTGGTGTTTGAGTGTTTTTTGAGGTGTTTTCAGGCATGCGTAGTTAGCCTTTGAATAAATTTTTCTGATTTGCTCACTTATGCACAAGATCTTGGGTATACCTCTGTCAGAGGGAGAGGGGGGAAGGGGCTTGGTTAACATCAAATTACGATATATGATGAGGACGAGCATGGCCTTGATGATCGCGATGACAATGATGACGAAGAGTATGGTGGCGGCGGCGATCATGATCCACAACTAATGGCTTGTAAGAATTTCTTATTTCTTATTTTATTTTATTTTAAATTTTCCCTTTCAATAGCTAATTTGGTTTTTGAGTAGTGGAGTTCTATGATTTGGATGATGAAGTTACTGTTTTCGTTGTTGTTGAATGGCCTATAATTGATGAGGATCTCTTATTCTAAACTGAGATATACAAAAGACTCAAATTTGGGTTCAGCATGGCTTCTTCTTGTTACTCCAATGAGAGAAAAAAGAAAACATAACATTGTTGACTGTTTTCTCTCGCTCTTTCCATCCATAATGTTTGTAAGATGAATGAAAAGAAGTCTCTGGATCGAGATCAAAATGATCACAACTCCTGGCCGATGCCCTAGAAATCTAACTAGTTGCCTGCCTTCTTCTTTCCATAAGTATTGCTAATTTGCTAATTTCTTAATGTGTAATACCCTTCAAAAATATTAATTTCAGAATAAAACTCAAAGTGGAAAAAACAATATGTTTTTCTTTGGACAAGGTTTTGGAATTTTTTCCAAAAAAAGAAAAAAGAAAAAGAAAAAGAAAACAGAAAAGTCCAATAATGCAAAGGATGCAATCCTCTCTTTCCATGTGTATTTCTTATAAATCACTCCAGATGCGTAGTTTGTAGCGCAAGCAAGTTCCACACCTTATCGGATAGCTTATATCCCTTTCTATATGCTCTACTTGGTTCATTGTCTTATGAATGATATGTTCTTTTCCTTTCATCACGATGATTGATGCAAGGACTTTGTTAAACACCTTGTCAACCATCTTCCTTGTATCTTCCTTGTTTTAGCTTGTAATTTTTTCCTAATTTACTTACAACTATGAGGGAAAGAGACGGGTCCATACATTAGAAAAAATTAGTTTTAAGCAAAATTATCCTTTGATGATTGTTATCTTTTGAACATTTTATAAATTAGACCATCTAAGTTGATTTAATTGTGAAGTATCCCAGTTATTGTAAATGTAGCATATTAAACTCTTTGTATTTTCATAATTCACAAATAAAACCCAACATCAAATAGCGTATGTTTATTAAAAAATAGATATTAAATGATATTTTTGGTCAAAAATATTCATCCTATTACTCTTTCTTCTTCCCCTTTTATCGAAATACTTAAATATCCTAACTCACACTTAATCCTTACGTCAAACACCGTCTACTATCATCCATTCTGTTGGGAGTTAGGGCCATAGTGTTTGCCTCTGCCATGTTTTTTAAGATTCCATTACAAAAGATAGAGTGGGGAAGAAATATTTCCATCTCCACAATGCTTGAGATGCAATTGATGAGCATATTTTTATCATTTGAATTGTTGAAGTAGGTTCTACATATGGTTTTTGCTTATATATTAAAAAAGATTTGAAATATTTTCTTTGATAATTCTACTAAAAGATTTAATGTGAATGTTGTCAAGGAAGTTGAATAATAACATACATTTGCCAGAATCATTTGCATCCAGCACAGTGGAGACTACCACCAATCCATCATCCTCCATTAGGTGATTTGGATTTATGCAATTTTGCAGATTTGGTTCTATGCAATTTGCAAATTAGGTCTATTTGTTGGAGATTTTTGTTAGGAATTATGATCAGGATTTAAATTTTTGTAAGGTGGTAGAGACATTGAAATTGATGGTGGTTTTGGGTGCTTTTGGATGGGTTATGCAAATGACAAAAGAAATGAGAAGGAGAAGGAAATGGGTTTGGTTAGATTAGTTGATGGACTTTAGTTATTTAAATTTTATTTGATTTTGTAAGAGAATAAGGTTTTCAATTATTTAGATTTTTATATTTTATATATTACATTGAATTTTTTACTAAAATTTTAATATATTTATCTTTTTAAATTTTATTATTTTCTCCTTCTGCGTTTGAGGGGCTTTTTTGTCACTTATAACAAATTTAGAATACTCTGCAAGAGCTTGCACAATGATGAGTGACAGACATTGACGTCAAGGCTGTTCTTCCCTTCAGCAGGTTTGGTATGTAAAATAACTGGACTAATTTACAATTAAACAAATTTAAAGGGCCTAATTGACAAAAAGTCCTTCCCTTTTCATTCCAAACTTTTTTCTACTTGTTTTCCAAAACTTACAGTCAAAATTAATGCGTGGAAAATTCTAAGCCACGTTTAGCAGGATGGGCAGCAACAAAACCGGAGCATCCAGATCCACGCATTTTGTGCTGTCGTCTGATGCTTGGATTATGACTGACAGTACGCAGGATTAGGACAAATCTTGGCATGACCACGCTATAAGGTTAGGTTAGTGCTACGAATAGGCTCTCGAATTCAAACACTGTCTACGTTGTCTTGAAATGCGATTGGCCTCTAGTCGTCCATCCAAAGCACCTGAACAGTGGTGTACATAGGCGATTTCATTGAAAAGCCGCAGGAAGAAGCAATGTGTAAAACTGAAGTAGAGGTTCGCGGGCGAACCATTTCAACCACATTTAAATCACCAGCATGCACAGACTGTTCAACGTGGGACGGTTTTGCATGGCTCCCCAATCCAATTTGAATACTTTTGATCCCATTTGGAGGTTTTGAAATTTTCAAGTGGGTGTAAGTGACTTGACCTGCTTTGACGCTAAGGTCAGGTTTTTTCAAAGAATTAGGTTTTGGAGCGGTTGAAGCTTGCATGAACAGATCATGGCAAGACGTAGAAGAGTTTGGTTAGTGCAATAGGTCTAGCTAGACAACGACATATGCCTATTATATATATATATATATAGACACTCGCACACGTGACACCCATCGCTTCACAAGGTGAGCCTCAAAATTTTGTAGGAGATGCATTTGGATGCCACGTATTCATGCTACATTCTCACGTGTGGCGCATCACGAATGATCCAGATTGGTGTGGCTGATAGAAGGTTTTTAGAGGGACAAGATTGAGTTGAAAGTGATTTCCAGCACACGCGTGAAGTGTAGATTCTCGGCCTGTCGGCCCGCCTAAAACAGTTTGGTGACTTCGGTCCAAGGACCAATCTTTCTCTGCGGGGAGAGAATACAAGCCCAACATGCTGTGGACCGATATTTGCTTGGGCCTTGTAGCCACCACCCTTTGGAGCAAGATGAGTGTCTCGCTAAATCTAAAATATCCCCTCAAAATTTTTGGCAGGACTTGAAAATAGAACTTAGAATAGAAGATGATTCCCAGAGTAAAAATGAATTTATTTTTTTAATTAAAAAGGAAAATTAAACGTCTTGTTAAATGAATGTAGCCAAAAAAAAAAAAAAAAGTTTCCTTCTTCAACCAAACAGCGGAGGAATTGATTGCTAAGATCTTTCAGTCCTCCCCAGAATTTAATTTTAGGGCAATTGGCCAGCCACAAGATGGATGGTTGGTGCAACATGCAGCAATGCATTTTTTAATTAAAATCAAATAGAGGGCATGTGCACGTATCGTGTAAATCCATCCACGTGTCATCATGTGGATGATAAGGTCCGCTGCCTTCGTCAATCGGGTGAGCCGTGATCGGCTGGCCTTGGGTCAACCCTTAATCAATAGAATGAATGAATGCCCTTGGTCAGACGGCTGCGATTGATAGATGGACTGATGATGTTGAAGGTCGCCCACCGCCCATCGAGTGGCGTAAGCGAGGATGGATGATCCACGTCTGTAGCAGTCTCTGTGCCAGAGAGAGAGAGAGAGAGAGAGAGAGAGAGAGAGAGAGAGGGCTGCGCCACCTCACTTCCGCCTCCTCTGCTTTTAATAATCTTCTGTCGCTCTCTTAAGATCATTTTTCTTCTTCCTTACCACGCATCTTAATCAAATCCCATGCATTTAAGGCGGGATTAACATGTTCCGCTGCGCCGAATCGTCTCACAATCTTTCGCACTTTTACTGGATACCAGCCATGTCTGGCATTCGATCTGATCCATCCACGTGGTGTGAAGTGTTGGGTAGGCTAACCCCACAGATTGTATTCTGCAATTTCTTACAACTATTCAGCCTAATCTTCTGACACATGGAATAATTTCTCCATGGATATAATGGTTTCTTGAGATCATTTCCAATAAGAAAGATCCTAGGACGTTGAACACTTTGATGGACGGTCAGGATTCCTTGAAAAAAAGCCACAAATCAAATCAGGTACTAGGCGAGGAACGGTACCTTCCCCGCCATGGATCACTGTAAGATGAACAAAGATCCTATCATAATGACTAATGAGAGGAGATAATTACTGCCTACCCGATGCCATTGGAGCTGCAAATATACTCGCACATTAACTCAACAACCCACCCACCACACTCCATCACACCCCATCCCCGCCCCTCCTCTCAATATACAGCCACTTTATTTCACCAACCCAAAAATATAAATGATGCAAGGCATGATTTTAAAAAAAAAATAGAAATAACAAAAAATATATTTTGTTAGAATAAGTGGAGCAGCTGTATATCGCATCCAAATATCGTGCATTTTCATCTCTAAATTCACAGGTTTTGACAAACATGTAATTGAAGGCTCTAATTGCTTCTGATCACATATCACTGGGTTGTTTTGAAGAATGGGAAGGAGGAAATGAGGGGCTGGTCCGATGAACAGCTAAGGCAGTATGTGCAGTAGAGCCGCGTAGGAAAATAACTCAAGAGCACACCATTTAATTCACCCTAACTACCAACAAGTTAATTACCACCTCATCCGCCCAGCAGCTGCCGCTGCTTAAATCCCCACCTACCAACTCAAGATCGTAGGCACTGATCTACCCTCAGCTTTGCATTTAAGAACTCGTCGGTTAACCCACCTAGAATTCCCACTCTCTTCCCTTCGAAGACAAGTCTATCCATATGAGGATTAGAAGCTTCAATTGCAAAGCAATCGTCCCTACCCAGAGACCACAAAAATGCGCTTCAGCTATCACTATAGAGTAGTCCCCTAATCAATTACTGCCATTGCCCTACCCTATTCTTTTCAGCTACATCACATGCCTTGGTCAGGCCTATCACACTCAGGTCTGGATCCTAAAAATTCCAAGTTGTCTTTCACGCATTTTTTGCTGCTACAATTCGGGTATTTCCCCCCTTCAACCAATTCGGCCGTGAAACATAAAAATGTGAGACTATCAGTATGAATTTAAATCATGCCTCAATGGATAATAATTATAATATATAGTTGAACTTTCATTTGTTTTATATGCACCCATCACCTTTGACATTTAGAGTCACCATAAGGAGATGCCATAACACATCAAATAGTCCTTGAGTACTCTTTCATTTCACATGACATTTGCTCTCGCTGCCTACCTACCGGTGCAACCTTGGATTCCCATTGCTACATTAGTCGCATTCATCATCTTCATTCAACTCAATCCATGGCCCCAACACCCCCTTCTGTTTCACTGGGATGCACATTTTGATTGATAGCAAAAAAATGAAAAATGGAAATTCATAACCAAGGAAAGGCAAGTATCAAAAAAATATTAGGTGACGGAAGAGAACTTCAACCGAAATGTATGTGGTAGGAAATAGTATCTACCAATACAAGAGCGTGGCGCCTCAGACGATTCCATGGGATCCTTCACAACCATCGGCAAGCTAACCCAAATATGCCTAGCAACAACACCCGCTAGCATTGCTTGTTGGAAACTTTTCTTCTGTTTGTATCATACTCTTGATTTTTATCATCGGAGATGAGATTTGTCTCCTTGTCATGAAATCTTCATAAACCAATAAATCTAAAATGGATTTTGTTAAGCTGGAGATCTCACCATCAAACTCCCCAAGTCAGTAATTCACCCCAAAACCAGTCTTACCAGGCCATGAAAACCATAGCTACTGATCAGATGGCGTCCTTTGTTCGATCAAAGCATTTGTAAGAATCAAAACCAAAATAGCAAAAGGTCCAACAAAACCCCGGCATCAACCATTAATCAGATATTGGGTTGCCCCAAATTGAGCCACACCATTAATCTTAACAATCATGTCTACCTCAATGCAAACAACAGCATCTCAAACAAAAATCACAATCAGATGGTAAAGTCGCTGGCGAGATTGGGTTTTCTTGGTTGCCCATATGGGCAAATCTTAAAAAGTTAAGCTCAGCCATTAGGACCCAATCCGCCCCCAAACCAGACAAGCACACACACCACCAAATTGCACCGTAAAGAATGCCAGAACAAATCCCCATTCCTCCTCTATGTCAACGAAAGAACATCATTTTCAAAACAAAAAGGTAAAAGAGATGGATTAATAACAAGACAAGAAGATGATAATATTCGTCTTCTTCCTCCTTTCAAATGCTCAGGAGGAAGAAGAAGAGGCGTTGAGGACAACATTGTTATCAGCGGCATTTCCGTTGTTGGTGTTGCTGTTGTCGTTGTTATCGTTGCTGGTGTGGTTGGATTCTGGAATATTAGGAGTGCTGCTATTCCTTTTCGTGAAAGAGTTCTTGTGATTGTGCATCCAAACCTTCAACACGCTCTTCCCAACACCAATCTCTCTGCAGAAATCCTCAACCATCCCTTCGTCCTGCCGCTGCATCTTCCACCCCAACCTCTCCGCAAAATCATACATCTTCTCCTTCTGCTCCCTAGTGAATTTCGTCCTAAATCGCTTCCTCACCGTTGCGGAAGTCATGTTCGGCGTGGCCGGGCGATTCCCGCTGTGATGATGGTGGTTGCCGCTGCCGTTGCAGTTGTTATCCGAGTCAGCCAGCGGGCCCGAATGACCGGCGCTGAGGGCAAGCAGCATCTGGGGCGCTGACGGAGAGTATGTCGAAGCCAGCGGACGCGGTGGAGAGCTGGAATTCCGCCTCTTGGGCGTGAACTGAATTGCATCCTCGTCTTCCTCCTCGTCCTCCTCGTCGGTGTCGTCGCTTTTGCGGTGAAAGTTGCGGTGGCATCCGCACGCGGCACACTTTAGCGAGGTGGGGTCTGTGGGGGAGGAGTGCGGAGACGGCATGAACTCGCCGCAGCCGTCGATTGCGTGGCCGCCGAGAGCAGCTGCATGGTTCTTCAGGCACTCCTTGTAGAGGGCCCTTGCGGGGTGGTGGTGCTGGTGGCGCTTCACTGCGCCGTTGGTGAAGGATAAGAGGAGGTGGGTGTCGGAGGATGGGTGGTTTTGGAATTTGTCAGCTGGTGGGGTTTTGGCTGCCAAGTCCATACTCGGGCTTTTAGGGTCATTTAGGGTTAGGGTTTTGAGAGGTGGGTTTAGTTTTCCATGGCTTGAGCGGTTGAGAGAGAGAGAGAGAGAGAGAGAGAGAGAGAGAGAGAGAGATGAAAAGGGAAGGGGGGGTAGAGAAGGATGTATAGCGAGATTGGGGTTTTGTTATAATAATGAAAGAAATGGGGGGTTTGGTTGCTTTTGATTGTGGACGATGGAATGAAACGAGAATACAGATTACAAGTGTCGTCTCCTAACCACACGTTTTTGACCGTGGTTGTAATCCAGGGTTAGGACTTGACTCCCATGAGGTTAAGCTGCGGCTCTTGTAATAAATATCAGCCGACGACGTCTCTATTCGTATCCTTGCTCCACCTCCTTGTCGCTACTCGGGATGTGTCTTCACGTTCGGGCCTGCTCTTGGCATGAATGACAGATTGAGGCCAATGGTTTGGATTGCCCACCCCTTCATTCATTCATGGTCCTCTGAGCACCACAAGGCCAAGCAAGATGGCGAGAGATGTCATTCTGCAAGAATGTGAGGTTTGCTTGCTGATCACTAACAGTTGCATGCGCACCACATGTACAACAGGACATGTGTTCGAACCGTACAATATATATACACGGATGTTGTCGTGGGTCTGAACATGAGTATATTTAATCCTACATACATTGATACACGGTAGTTGTCATGGGTCTAAAAATGAGGCTGAAAATTGGACCGTCAGAAAAAAGAGCCGGTGGCTGTGGCATTGGGTTTGGTGCCCGTTGAGTTGCTGTCAGCGGACGTGGCGTTCGGTTCGGTCGGGGTGCGATGATGTTCTATTTTGAACACCATCGATTCAAACTTCAAACCCGTTTTTGCCCGCTGCCACCTCCAACTGAACCCTCGGATATTTGTTCCTAGTAAATGATTTTTAAAAAAAAAAAGGAAAGAAAACTACGAGAGCAGGATAACAGGGGATGTTAGCTAAGCTTTTATATATATAAAATAAATAAATAATAATCGATTTAGACGATAAATAAAATCATTTGGATAGAGATATATGATATTAAAGAAGTGAGGGAAAGAAATGAAAGGAAATTATATCAGTTACAAAATAAATAGGCTTTTTGATGGGTACTATTAATTAATCGTTTTATTTAAAGAAATTTTTAGGGTAGAGTTCAACAAATTGAGGACGACGCAAGGAGTCTGTATCGCTTTGCAGACTTTTGTTACAGGGGGGCCTAACTTTGGTGAAATCCATGTGACCCCTTCTTCATTTGTTCTTTTAGAAGGAAATAAAAGGAGGATGGTGTCAGAAGCATTTATAAAAAAGTTAATAGTAACGGAAAAATAGATCTATTATTGAAAAAATAACTTAAAAAATATAAGTTGCACCCTAAGCTAAGTCACGTGCCTGGTGCAAGGAAAAGGTGGAGCATGCACCTTATGAATTGAATTCCAAGAAATTTTGGCTCAAGACACAAGTGGCCCTCAACTTAGAAAATTTTTCAGAGCGGTATGCTACCTTAGGATATTCCAGTTTTAAGGTAGCTGTGCCTAAAAATAGAACCCTGCAATAGTGGACTTTCAACCGATAAATCGTTAATGAGCCCCAAGAATCAGAAAAGATGCCTGTGATACATGCAGTTCGCTTGACTCGGATCACTAGAGTTCTTCTGGTTGAATTTTGGTTAGGTTTAAGCCGATAATTTGGATTAAAATTTTCCATGCTTGGACATTTGATCCGTTGAATATATCGATCTATTGAGATAAATACTGACGGTAGAATATAAATTTTCATATATTAATATTAAAAGCAGTCAAGATTTGTCTATTTGACAAAGAAACCTAGGAAAAAGTTAGCTTTTGTGGAAGTGAAGGTTAGGTTTTAAAGCTAGACTGCTATTTTGTGCCATGGAAAGTAAATTAATTATTTTTAAAAAATTATTAAGGTGCGGATGAATTGACCCAACCACGTTGATATATTCTGATCAAACTTTTAGAAGAAATTGCACTTGTTTTTCAGCTCAAACCAATGTTAGCAGGCAAAAAAGGTATGAAAGCCGTGGAAAAAGATGAGCAAGTACCAAGACGTATTCCTGCACAGAAATGATATGATACGTCTGGCGTACAGGCGGGAGATGGTTGTCCGAGCCTGACGCTCCATCTGAAATGAATCATTCCACGTAAGGGTGGTTTTCAGCACTCTATGGAGAAGATATTTTTGGGCATAATCATTCCATGTTCCTCTCTCTCCCTCTCTCTCTCTCTCTCTCTCGCTGAGGTGGGCAGAACCTGGGGTTGTTCATCTACCTGACAGCCAATCAGGCATGCAAGATCGGGACTCGAGGCAGATCATAAGTATCATGCACAGGAATGTGGCAGAAGCTGTACTTCCCAGGAGGAAAGAAATGGGATTTGTGGGAAACTTGGGCTTCTGTCTCTAAGAAGCTCTTAGGATTGTAACATTGGACATTTGGACGTGGGTTCGGCTATTTTGCACGCAACAATTTGATAATTTCATCAAGCATTAAAAACTTATGCTGTGAGTCTTTCGAAATACTAAATCCTTATAGGAGTACTATGTTCAATTCCGATAAAATACTATGTAGAAAAGGGCTATTTGAAATAAGCTCTGTACTGGGTAAATTGGGTATCAACAGCCGAAAATGGTCTATCGCATGCAAATTAAATTCCTCCAATATTTGGAAAGTCATATTTATCTCAATCGCTAAAAAGCAGACATGCAAGAGCAAGAATCCCACATCTTGAAGTGGGTCTTGCACAGATCTGCATCATATCCCTCGACATGTGAGTGCCCCATGAGCTCGCTTCTCCCACCATTGTCATCCTCTCGCCCCTTCTTACGGACCCGTTCGAGAGAGTATATATGCATGGTCAGACCTCCAATTCCTAAAAGCTAGTTAGGCTCATCTGCCCTTGCATCGGACTTTAAGCATGCTGCATTTTACGTGATGACAGAGCCGTGTACCGTCACCCTATTTCATTCCAAAAGATTAATACCTGATACAAATCTTTATATGCACGTTCAATTGTAGATCGATATGGGTCCAAATCAGCGGCAACAATAATATGATTGAAACCCAATGGCCCTTTCAACAATGTTGGGCAGTCCCCCGGATTGGGTATTTGTCAAATTTGGGAGCGTCACATGCCTCTCCCTTTTTTTATACTCAATGTCGTGATATTAGTGCTATGGCAAATGTGTTGGATCAAAAAATGAAGGCTTAGATATTACCTCGGAAAACCATTTATTGAAGAGATTTAAACTCTAAAGGAATTTGATCTTTCATAACCTCCATACGAATTCACACTAATGAGGAGCTAATGCTATTATTGTGTGTGGTATTGGGGATCAAAATCCAATATTTATAAAAGTTTGGAGTCACTCCTATTAAATTCTTGGAACTGTCTTCTTCAATTGGTGTCGAAAGTGGGAAAGATAAGTTGTATAATAAGTCAGACTACCTTTATTTTAACAGTCTCCTACTTGGCTGCAGTTTATTAAGTCTATTAACTTAATACAGATTTTAACAAACATGTCGCCATACTCAAATTCTCTGAATATCTATTCTGATTAAATAGTACTAACAATGCAAGCCTTGACGATCTTACATCTCATCATGACATACTTTTTTTCAAGTACTATAACATTGTCAATTTTATTAGATTGAATACTTTATGAGTTTTATCTTTATGAATAACTATTTTAAATGCTATTCAAGTACTTTTTATTATCCCAATGAATAATAATTATTTTTCTCATTTTATGCACACAACTGTATGAAAAATAATAAATTTCAAAAAACTTTCTTATACACTTTTAAAAGACTCAATTAATCTCATACGTCCAACATGGGTACAAAAGGCCTTTATTTTAAGAGCCCCATTGAATCGGCTACCATAAGATCTGTACCAATGTGCTCAAGAGACATATTTCCTTTCTGAATCCATCCTATAATGACTTGGCACTTAACCTTAAAGTATTTTCTACCACTAATAATCCTATTAGTGCTGGAGAAAAGTACAGTAACTAAACTGAGTTATTATGTATATCTTAATAGGTCTGGCAATAGAATTTATCATCTTTAATCTTTTAACAAACTTTCTTAACCAAAATGCATGAGTACCAGTCTCATAATATGCAAGTTACTCTGAGTAATAAGTGGAAGTTACTGAAAATTTTTATTTCTAACTTTCCATGACATTGCACCTCTAGCCATGATGAATATATATCCTATAGTGTATTTGTCGGTATCTGTGTTACCAGCCAAGTCAATATCTAAATATCCAACAATATCTAGCTGATTTATTTATCTATATATGACCATATAATCTTTTGCGCCTTGTAAATAATAAAGCACTCTTTTTGCAGCTCGCTAATGCTTCACACCAAGATTACTTTAAAATCTGCCCAATATATTTATAATATAAACAACATTTGGCCTAGTACAAGTCTATGCATACATCAAACTCCCAATCAAAGATGCATATGGAATATTATGCATCTGCATTCTTTCCAAATCATTCATGGGATATTGGGAAATGGATAATTTATCGCCTTTAACTACGGGCATATCACAAGGTGAGCAATTTTTTATTCTGAATCTTTCCAACATTTTGAGAATGTAAGCCTTTTAAGATAATCCAGGTTAACTGTTGAATTTATCTCTATGAATTTCTATGCCAAGAATATAAGAAGATTCTTCCATATCTTTCATATTAAAATGATTAGAAAGGAATTACTTTGTCTCAAAAGAGTAGTCCTAAATCACTACTAGCTAACAAAATGTCATCCACATACAAAATCAGGATAATAAACTGGCTCCGACTTAGTTTAAGATATATATAGTGATCTACTGTATTTTTTTCAAATCTAAATAAAGATATCATTGTATGAAACTTTTTATATCATTGGTAGAAGTGTGTTTTAATCTATAAATAGATTGTTTAAGTTTGCAAACCATATGTTCTTTATTACTGGATATAGACCCTTCAAGTCACTCTATGTAAACTTCCTCTTCAAGTTCCCCATTCAAGAAGGTTGTTTTAATATCCATTTGATGTAGTTCTAGATTAAAATGAGCTACTAGACTCATAATTATCCTGAATGAGTCTTTTATTGATACTGGTGAATAAGTTTTATGGTAATCAATGTCCTCCCTCTAAGTGAAATCCTTAGCAATAAACGAGCCTTGTACTTCTCTATATTACCCTTAGAATCCCTTTTAGTCTTAAAGACACATTTACTCTCAATGAGTTTGATTCTATCAGGTAATGGTACTAAGCTTCATACTTCATTAGTTACCATTAGTTCAATTCATTTTTTACGATATTTTACCAATATCTAGATTTGTTAGAATTCATTTTTTGTGAAAACGATGAAGGATCATCTTTGAACAAATATACAAAATAGTCATATGAAATAATTAATTTTTTAGTCATTGAGGATCTCCTTAATTCTTGATGTATCATGAGTTACAGTTCAGGCATATTGATTTCTTATGGTATCTCAATTGGTAAGTTAGGATCATCTTGTGGTTGATCTATGATAATTGGTTTTCCTTGCACTTGAATATTCAGTGTTAAATCTTTATAAGGATCAACTACCATATCCTTATGAGCACTAACACTCCCTTCCTCAAGATCAACGATCTGAGTTTTACTACTCCCACTAAAATCCTCATCCTTAAAGAAATCCTCATCTTTAAAGAATCTAGCATTTTTTGCTTCCACAATGATAGACGTATTTGAAGGAAAATATAACTTAAATCATTTAGACTTATTAGAATATCCAACAAAATTATAGCGAATCAATCATCTTAGAATCCAATTTTTTCTTATGTGGGTTATATAATTTGGCTTCAACAGAGCATCCCCACACATGAAGATGAGTGAGTTTGGGTTTTCATTCTTTCCATAACTCAAATATAGTTTTAGATACTGCCTTAGTAGGAACCTTATTTAATATATATATATATATA
>JAYJMB010059904.1:10777-26695 GCA_036873735.1 Pouteria campechiana | reverse complement strand
AGAAATCAAAATATTCCAAAAATCCAATAAGAATAGAGAGAGAGAGAGAGCAAACAATCATGACAAGAACAAAACCCCCAAAATACAATTTTTTGAGCGACAACTAACAATCATGACAAAAACAAAACCCAAAAAATACAATTTTTTGGAGCGACAACTAACAATCATGACAAGAACAAAACCCAAAAATACAATTTTTGAGAGAGAAAACAATCATGACAAGAGCAAAACCCAAAAAATACAATTTTTCATAAAAAAGGAGAGTATTAGGGAAAAAGAAAAGGGGGGAGGGAGAAAGGAACCCTGAAGAAAAGGGCGTTTGGGAAATCACTGGAGAGATGGGCAAAGATTTGGTCCATCTGCTTTGAGGCCTCGCACCACTTAGCCCAAAAGTGAAGGATAATGGGTGCACTTTCTCAGAGCACCTCAGCAAGCTCTTCTTTCAATTTCAGATCCTTCCCAACTCATAACATTCTTCTTCCTTCTTCTCCTCCTCTCTCTTCCTTTCTCTCACAATTTGAGGATTTGGAAATTTGGACAATCTTTCTTCACGCTCGCACAGACGGCCCAAACGAGGATGGAATTTAAGGGCAAGAGGCTAGTTGCAGCGACAACGTCGCAGCAGAGGAGGAAGAAGGGGGCATTCGGCGAAGCACAGATGGGGATTAGCCGACTAGGGCAAGCAGTATGGCATTTCTCATTCATATACATATTTTTTATAAATTATTTTCAAAAATTGAATTCGGGTTCAGGTTCTGTGGGTTCGGGTTGACCCCTAACCTGAGACTGGCTCAAATTCAAATCGGTCTGGGTAGAACCCGGGTTCAGGCTCAGGTTGGGGAAAAAGTGGGTATGAGTGCTGTTGGAAATTGGGTTTGGCGAGCCAGGTTCGGGTTAAACCCGGCCCAAGTTGCACCCCTAAGTATATTGCTAATCCCTCAAATCAATGTCTACAATACAATGACTATCCCCTCCTATTAGAGCATCCAGGATAAATAATCCCTGGCATCAATGTATGATGTATCTGGGACAAGCATGAGGACATCTTGTTGTATTTGCATGTTTAGAATATTTCCATTTGTCTAATTCCTGTAATAATGCCTTTAGAGCTGGCATAGTGCTGCTCAAGAAAAAAAAATGGTGCATTAGTCCTTGTGTATCCAAGATTGTTTCCTGATTGCCTGCTACCGAAGTATCCTAAAGATGTTGGTTATCCTTCAAATTGGTGTATTCGGGATGCATTCTTCATATCAATGTATCTAGAACAAGTATGACCCTTGGTATCAGTGTTTTGGATTGGATTTGATTGGCGATGCTTGAAGCCGGTACTAGTGCTATAAATCCTCTCAAATTGATGTCTAAGGGTGTAGGAAATCATCCTGAGTTTTCACATATGGAGAGCATGTGCTCTAGGCAAAGCACCATGCACTGAATGTATGTCAAAAGGTGCAATTATGCGGAGAATCCCAATCTTCTAGGTGAACATGGTGAAAAAACCAGATTAATTATCTCAACCCTATTCATCAGCTTCAGAGCCATAACCGAGTATCGTGCCATTAACACTGGACGGATTTGGTGCCAATGGTGCTGGCCAATTGAATCTCCCACTACTTTAAGCTCTAGTGTCAAATCTGCTACTGTTGCCAACTTGTTTTAGGTGGCACCATCATCCCTTCTGCTGTTGGGCAGGTAAGGACAATCCATTCAAAGGTGGGCTGGCTATATACTAAACTGAGGCTAGCTAAACCCAATCACACATCCTTCACCCTAAAGAAGGGTGCTCACCTTAGTTTCCCACCTCCCAAATTCGATAAACCTGGACATGCTATGTTGCCACCATGAAGCGTGGGTCATTGTCTGCAACCCCAGACACAGAGTTGGTGGCTTGGTGCCAATATAGATCTAGTGCAATTTATGCATAGACTGGGATGAGGTAATGGCTCCGAGGGATAACTAAACTAGAGACATTGGTTCATTAAATCCATTTCTTTAATTAAAGTGTCAAAAGTTGGAGATTTCATTGTCCTCGCTAATGTAACCAGAACTTGAACAAATGTCACTTTGGTAACAACTATAAGATAACTGCCACATGGCATCTGCATATATCAAAAGTATTATCACATGATATTTAAAATATCACATGGCTCAATACAGAGGTTGTCTTGACATCTAAATAATATCAATATAAATTCATGGACATATTGATAATATTATTAGGGATTGATCTACAAGATCTTAGGCTAACTTTCAGAGATAGTATTGAATTGTAAGAAAAAATTCACTATTTTGTTAGAAACATTGCATGTTCATGTAATATATGGGTTCAGTATGTTGATTGACATTTGTATTTTATGTGTTATAAGGCAAGGTACCCGCCACCACCTGCCTTACCACCAATACACCCAAAACCCAACTTAAAATTTGCAATCTAAACTTCCAGGTCAGCCTGGCTCAGTACTCAAGAAGTTTGGCTTAACACACCAAGGTTCTAGGTTCGGATCCCAGCCACTGACTTTCTACAATATGATTTCAATCAATGTGTCTGTATCCTTTAAATATATAATTACCAGCTAGGATTTTCAGGGTCTTTGACTCTTAATGGCAATGCTCACTGGATTTCAAAGGAGAGGTTTGGTTTTGATTCTTGACAGGCAGATTCGTAAAAAAAAAAAAAATTTATGAATTTATCGTCTTAACTACCTGTTTATTACTAGTATAAACATACAGTAGCTTCTGTTTTGATTTTTATAAGCAAACAGAATTTTTATAAAGAAATTTTAGGTATTTTTTTACTACATTTAGAATTATTATTTTTCAACCAATTTTTTCTCAAAATTACTAGATATGGTTATCTTTCAAATGAATCTATTTTTGTCAGATTTGGATTTCTCTAAGTATTTTAAATATTCAACACAAATCACCAATTCATCATACTTTTGACTTTCCAGTCATTTTTCAAAAATGTTGTAAAAATATTTTATAATTCTTAGAAAATTTATTCTTAGATTCTAAATGATATATATTAATAGTAGAAAGTTTTTTATATTTATTTCGATGAAAAAAGATTGTTTTAAGGGCGTTTGTTGTATAAAGGGCAATATACTTTGTTTGATTTCTAATTCCTTTAAAAATATTATTTTCGTTTTTTGATTTTTTTTCTTAAAAAAATAATATAATTCGAAAGCTTTCAATAGAGTCTATTTTTATGTGATTCTGAGTTCGTTTGGTATTTTTATTATCCGACTATGACTCCTTTAGGCTTCTTGTCACCATGTAAAATTAAAGATTCTTTCTGACCTTTGCTCAAATCTGATCAATCTTAAGTCTTTATTTGTTGGAATATGATTCTACAAGAGACTGAAATTTTCAATTTGGAATTTTACCCATTGATTTCCTAGATTTTATTAACTTATTGATTTAAACAGTTTAGAGCTTCCATTGCTAAAATTGTATCTTCAATATTACTAGCAATTGTTCCTAATTGCTGTATAACATTAGATAGATCTCGAAAATTTAAATTATCAATTCCAATCAAATGATCTTTTAATTGTCGTATTAATAAAATAATTTTATTCAATCTTGCTAATTCTTTTTATAGATCTCTAATTCACTCATGAGTATGACTAATAAACATAGAATAATCTAGCATTCATATGCAACACAGAATTTTATAAGCAAATGAAAGGATTCCTATGCTAGTTGAGGAGAATCAGAGAGTTTGCAGGCAGATCATTCTAAACGTTATCGATCAAATCTAGTAAAATTCGACGAGTATTCAAAAATCTGACCTTACAAGTTGATTGGTCCACTACGATTCATCTGCATGCCCAACCTCACTTTTTGACCTCGATCCGATTAGGTGCAACACCAGCAATTATCCTTCTAGTTAGTTTCCAGATTTCGGCTATAGATGGTCTTCAATTGAAGGAAGCACAGCTCTAATTTGTTTTCTACCTCAAAGCTTACTCAAGGACAGGGAATTGGATTGATTGGATGTATTGGATCTTTCAAACAGGCTTTGGAATTGAAAGAATAAAATAAAAAAGATAAGCTGAAGCTTCTATCTATTTTTATATCCATGCTCTAACTTCCCTGTTTCTAATTCCTCTACGTTAGCAAGCTAGTGGGAGCATCTATTTTGAACACAACATCTTAAGGGGTTACGGCTTTAGATGTAATGAGTTCTAAAAACTATTGGCGCGTTATAGTAATAGACATGATCAAAGAAATATAATGATAATATATTGCACAGGTAACATGGATGATAATGAAACAATAATAGAAAAATTATACAGATTTTTCTCAATAAAATAAGACCAATATGGCTATATAAAAGAGAATTTTTTTAAGCACAAACTCAACTCCAATGCAACCCCCCCTTTACATGTAAGTTCCCCTCCTTTTATAACCTTCATCCATGCTTTTTCCCTTAAGGCTGAAAAGAAGTGAGAAAAAAAGGAATGTGGAAAAGTTAGGGAAAAGAGAGGTAGTGACATTATACAATAGAGGGTAATAATTAAAAATAAAGTAAATAGAGATTTAAAAAAAGTAGGATTTTTGTATAGAAAGATGTAAAATAATGATAGAAAATATATGTAATAATGACAAAAAGAAGGTTTTTAGATAGTTAAGATGTCAAATTACATCAAAAGGGGTGAAAAAGGGTTGGAAAAAGGTGAAAAAGTTTTTTACCACTTTTCCTTAAGACCAAACACACCCAAAGTAAAAATTAATTTCACTTCTATCCTATAGCTATTTTAGCACAAGAGTGAGAGAGAATAGTTCATCCTCCCTTGTAGTATTCTTTTGTTCACACCATGATCCAAATATCAGAGCTTATTTAAAAAATAAAGCAAATGGGCCAGGGACCATTATGTCTGTAAAATATAAATTAATCAATCTAGATCACTCATCCTCATCCAGATCAATAGCATCATCAAGATTATCCAGCACACTGATCACTCCATCTTGACCATCGGTCATTCCATCCTATCCATTGATTACATCAGCATCCTTATCTACAATGTAGATCATGGTCTCATCATCATCGTTCTCCTCAATCTATCCACCATTTCCTTCAAGAGCTCCCTCAATGAATTCATGGCCCAACTCATCCTCATGAGCATCAGTGAAATTGACTGGATCAATTGGTGTGTATCTTCCCAAGGGGCATTTCCTACTACAGTGATCTGATGGGCCACAGCAGTGTTTTCATCTTGTCCACCTTGATCAAGCAAGCACCATGCACAATGATGTTGGCGTCCCCTGAGCCTATCACATAACTCTTGTTAGATTAGCCCTGAGCAATCCTAAAAATCAAAGACAAATTCATCCTGGAATAGGATAAATGAATGATCAAGCCTCCTCCACGAGAGCTTATGAGCGCTATATTTGAGCATCTTAGGTCCCCTATACAACACTTGTAGAGAAGATGCATGGAACCAATTGAAAAATGTAATAACACTCCAAATGAAAATTGCCTTCATCTTGCAATGAGACTCATAAGTCCAAGTGGAGTAAATACAATCACCTTGACCAGGACTAAGCAACAAACCTCCAATGGCTGAACTTGGATAAAGTGACAAGTATGATAATAATTGCTCCCTTCTGGATCCCGATCTAGCAGAATGTTTTGGATATGCAGTCTGACTAGAGGAAATATCTGTGTTCTTAAATTCTCTGAGGACCTTGCAAAGTGTCACTGTCACCGTCATAATATGCAGTCTGACTAGAGGAAATATCTGTGTTCTTAAATTCTCTGAGGACCTTGCAAAGTGTCGCTGTCACCTTCATAATCTGGTAGCCACACTCAAACACATTTCTTATTTTCTCAAAAAGCTGGTAGAAAGATTTCAGGCTAACCTCAAGCTAATAAGCAAAAGAGGAGAATTATTTCCTAACTCTCAAAATTTTGCGAAGACTAATACTCATATTCCGACAACAATATGTGATACACTAACTCACCCTTGCATCATGAAAGGGCTTTTTGAGGATGGACTTGTTTCAAGAATCCAAAGTAATATGCTTAAAGGTCCAATATAGTTCAAATGCCCATGTGGTATATTATTATCTCTTAAAGATCCTCTTCTAGCTAGAAACCTTACATTGAGAATAAAAACTTATATCAAGGAGTTGGAACCTAGAGCCAAAAATAAGCTTATCATACAAGGCATATATATAGGCTTATAAACACTACTAATCTGAATATAAAGAAAAAGATAAATGAGATAAAATTATTTGAGGAACATAGTCCTAACCTAAAGTACTTTGAAAGAAGAAAATTAGGCCACGAAAACTAACTTGGCCAAAAATTTAGGTATTAAATGGACCACTAGAATATAAAAAATAATTAACTGAACATGATATTAGACAAATTAGAAGCCAAATAGTCCTGTCAAATGAAAAGGAAGAAGCCCCTAGATCACACCAAATGACAATTACTATAGCTAAACCTATTTATGATAATAAAATACCTACCATAGGAAATAATGATACGATACAAGTTAGAAAAATCATAAATCAAAAAAATTAGTATGATTAGAGATATAGGATTCTCTGGACGTATGAAATTTGAGAAAGTAAAATATGGGTTTGACCCACTTAGAAAAATAGAGAAAATATATATACTGATAGAAACAAGGGAAAGAGAATTTGTTAAAGCCCTCAATACTAGTCCTCATAGCACATAAATAGAAATAGAATTAAATTTTAAAGGATAAAAAAATTCAATGACCATGCTTACATAGGTACCGATGTAGATCAAAAGGCAAAAATTACAAGTGTTGTTGCAAATGGAGATAAAATAGAATATAATACTTATGCTATAAATGCGCCAATTTATATTGCTGGTAAAAAATTTATCATACCAAAATTATAGCAATCCAACTATTAAGAATGTGATTTCTTACTAGGAAATAATTTCTCATTACTTTATCCTCCATTTTAGCAAACTGTAAAATATGTAATTTTGCACACACCTGACAAGCAAAAAGTCCTAGCACCTAAACTGAAACAAGCATTTACAATAACTAAAGATTTTTCATTAGATAAATTAAAAGCAACCCAATGTGGCGAGAATACACATAAACCAGCTCTAAAAATTAGTGAAAAAATAGATTTTAATTTTTAAAATTTTGAAAATAATAATGATTAAAAAGAAACTACTCTAGACCTTATAAAAAGCACATTTCAGAAAACCCCTTAGAATTTTGAAAAAAGGACCGATCAGTTGCTAAAATAGAATTAATAGACCCCAAAAGTAATAATAAGAGTAAAACCCATGAACAACCTTGAGAATCCTAACTAGGTAATTACATATGTAAAGGATACACACACATTGATACAAATCATATTATAAAAAGTGAATTCAATGGTTGGAATTCGTACCCAGAACCTTGGTATGTTAAGCCAAACTTCTCGAGGAATGAACCAAGCTAACGTAGAAGTTTAGATTGAAAATTTTAAGTAGGGTTTAGGGTTTAAAGTGTATTGTTTGTAGGGCAGGTGGAGTAGGGTGTTGTGATACCCTACATTGAATGTGGGTGGTTGGTAGCAGCATTCAATGCGGGTCATTGACCAGCGGAAGATTTCCGCTTATAAGGCAGGGAGAACGGCAGTGAGAGAGAGCAGGGAGAAAGAGAGAGGGAGAGAAAGAGGAGCTTCGGAGAGAGGAGAGGCAAGAGAAAAGACAGAAATTGAGGTAAGTTATGTCTAATTTTTCGTCAATCTAATTCGTTAAACAGTTGTATTTTATATGTACTATACTATCATGAGAATTTGAGAGCATTCAGATGTAAACTCATGGTTTAATTTATGAAGTTTTTTTATCTGTTGAAAAAGAAATGTTGCCAGATTTTTATATAGTTGAAAGATTTTAATATCACTCATACATCTTAAAATAAACCTTTCATGATGTAAAATTAATCCTATGATTCAGATTCAAGGGATATAATGTATATATGCTTTTATAGATGAAAAATGGAAATGAAATTCGAACGCTGTGAACAGTAATTGTAAACAGTATATGTTAACAGTGATTTTGAACAGTGATTGTAAACAATATTTATACACAGTAATTTTTATTATGAACAGTAAGTGTGCGGTATTTTTAAATAGTGAATTTGACTATAACACTGCATATGAATAGTGAATAGTGAATAGTAAATAGCAAACAGTAAATAGTGAATAGTATATAATGAATAATGAATAATGAACAATGATTATTGAAATAGTAAAGTTAAATCCTTTTTCCCTTGTAGGAGAATAGCTATTTTTGAACGAAAGAAATTCATATTGCTTGGAGTTTAAAATATTTGGAAGTGGGAATGTATAAGAAAGTCTTGGAAGGTAAGGGTTTTATGTGGAAGTTTGAATCCTTAGATTTTTAGTAAGTAAGAAATGATTTTCTAAATTCGTACAATTTTTTTCCTATTTACATGATTTTTATGCATTATGTTTGGGTCGTGTCAAATTCGTGATGGATTTATGCTTTGAATTCTTGGTTTGAATAGTTTGAATGGGACCTTATTATATTTAGCATGTTTT
This sequence comes from Pouteria campechiana, assembly GCA_036873735.1. Lineage (NCBI taxonomy): Eukaryota > Viridiplantae > Streptophyta > Magnoliopsida > Ericales > Sapotaceae > Pouteria > Pouteria campechiana. Next base: position 18,151 of record JAYJMB010059904.1, on the reverse strand, counting down.
ATATGTTTTCATCGTATTTTCTCTTGTGATTTATGATTTTGTGAATTTTGCCCCATAAGTGTTTAATAGAATGCCCCAGTGAAGAATATGGACCTTGTTGGGTGAGTCTAGAGCATGCATAACATGTTAAAGTATTGGAGCCATAGTTGTGTATATTGGTAATGTTGCATGATACATGAGATGGGCCTTGGGCCACATGTAATAGATAATACATGGCATGACATTTGGTATGCATCATGAAAGATGGCATGGGTGATTGAGATGTGCACATAATAATGATGATGATGGTGGTGGTGGTAATGATGATGAAGCGGTTTGCCCAGCCTGTATGGCCAAGAGATGAGCCTGAATGGCTAGATATGATAAGATGCACATAATCTGACTAATAAAGGGTTTGATCGAGCAGGTATGTGACATGGGTATTTGATGCACATGATCTGAGTAATAAAGGGTTTGATCGGGTAGACATGTGGCATGTTCGTATCTAGATTAGTATTCATGAAGATGATGATGATGATGATGATGGGGCGGTTTACCCGGCCTGTATGGCCAAGAGATGAGCCTGTATGGCTAGATATGATGAGATACACATAACCTGACTAATAAGGGGTTTGATCAAGCAGGTATGTGGCATAGGTATGTAATGCACATGATCTGAGTAATAAGGGGTTCGATCGGGTAGACATGTGGCATATTCATATCTAGATTAGCATTCATGATATGATTTGAAAGTGTCTGTTCATGTTGCATAATTGTTACTTGTCGGGGCAATATAGTAGCCCAAGATTCATGGACATGGCATTAGGTTGGGTATGATCATGGAATTGGTAGATAGTCAGACTTGGTTGATGTCTGTGATTTATGTAAAACTTGGTGTGAATTTTACAACTATATTTAATGTAATTAGCCGATGAGCAGATGAGTGAGTAATGGTTTAAGTGTGACCAAAGGGAGTCATCTATTACTTTTACTTACCTAATTACTGAGTTGTTCAGTTCATTCTATTTTCAAATCTTAACAAGTTTACCTAACGAAGCCCAATCTATGGTTAGAACTTTAGGCGGGGAGAATTGATGCAGTCTAGTTAATTGTGTTATTTCATATGATATATATGAGTTTTGTAAACTGCTGGGATGTGTATGATCACAATATATCATTTTGATATGTAGACGTATTATAATTAGTAATATTGATGGGAGATTGTATATATTAAAAGATGATATACTCTATCCAATTATTTATTTACATTATGTGTATATCTCATGGATTGTGGCCATTAGTATGGTTGTAGTGATGTGGTTTGTGCCTATGTAATCCCTACTCATTTAGTCGATCTTGTAATTGTGGAAAGATGATCATTTGACTGACAGGAAGTGCTCGTTCTAGTTAATGTTAGCTGGTGGGGTACCACAACCGGGTGAGGGGGAGTCCTAGCTTAAGTGTAAGGGCTCGTAATAATCCGTCGAGGTGCCTTTTGTAGAACAAAACCGTGCAAGTGGGCGTTGGGGTGGGTGCTGGCCTGAGGGCTGGGACGTGACCCAAAAGCGGACGATACCTCGACAAGAGCCCAGGTTGTTATAGATACCCCACCTTATATTGAAATTCTTTAATTTCATAAGGATTGATCTACAAGATCTTAGAGTAATTTTCAAAGATATTATTGAATTGTATGGAAAAAATTCACTATTTTTCTAGAAAGCATTGCATGTTCTTGTAATATGTGGGTTTAGTATGTTATTTGACATTTGAATTTTATATGCTATTTCCCAGTTTCTTATGTATTTTCATGTTTATCCTTGCTACTAAACTATTCAGTTATGACTTTTGCTTCAAGAAAGAGAAACACCAATTGACCACAGCAGAGATTATTTAGACCAACTTAAGTTCAATGGGGTATAAGGCCGCCTTCTTTTGTCGAGAGTGAGAGTGATGAAATCAAAGAATTTCTGATCTTCCACCTTTTTGTATTGCTAAAAATTTGCGAGTTCCTAATTTTCTTGTCCTAAGACTTTTTCTTCACCTAAATCTCTATAGCCAAATCCATTTCTATACCCTTATCATTCATCACCACAAATCACCCCAAAGCCCAAACTAACCCTGCACCAGTCCTCTTTTTCAGTCCAAACTCCAAAATTCCCCCAAAATGCAGCAATTTCTCTGATGTTAAGCCTTATAATCTAAATCCCATTAGTACCAGCCCCTATATTCCTTCATAACCTGGCCAACAACCCTTCTTTCATTAGAATATAGCACAATTCCATTAACCAAAACCCTTTTATCAATGCCCTACAGCCTATATCCAACACCTTCTGAGATAATAGTGTTCCTTAAGGTTTGGGAATGATTTCCACCATTATCATTCAATCTTTTATGACCTTTAGACATCATTAAGTACACAAATTATTATTTTGATAGTTTATTGAAAGAAATTGTGCATTCGAAGATTTAAGGTCATCCTAGCTGTCCTACCCTAATTTTGATATTAGAGCAGGTTACAACCATTAACTTGGCTAGCTGTGGGTAATTTTCTGCATGAAATCATTCTAGAGCATTCTTATTCATATATTTGATTGCTGATTGCATTCTGCTTTATGCACACTGTTACATTTAGGACATGCTAGGAGAATATTAAGGTTATAACCAGTGCATGACCACCAATAGAGGCGACAATAACAAAAAAAAAACATCTGAGCCTATACCCATGTTATAATGACCAATTGCAAGCATAGGCACAAAAGTTGGTTCCTAGATTTGACCTTGAGTTTGATTATATGCAAAGACAATCGGACGAAGTCACCAGGCAGTTAGCTACCCTAGATGCCAATGGTAAAGAAGACCATCAGAGAAATAGTTATGAATCACGCACTGGTGAGTAGAGAAATTACAGGAATCATAGAAACAAGAACTCCCATGTAGAGAGAGTGGGGAATCACCATTTGGCGGAACCTGGCAAACTAAAAGGTGGATAGAAACCTCATTAAGATGATGAAGGTTGAAACATCAACTGTTGATGACCAACTTGATCCCCATAACAAATGCCTCTATATCCCTTCATAGTTCATAATCCAGCCAACTAAGCCTTTTTTTCATTAACATATATTGTAGTTCCCTTAACCAAACCTTGTTCTGATTCCCTATGACTCTATATCCTATAACTTCTAAGATTTAGGAGTTATCTTAAGGTTTGGGCCTGATTTCCACCATCATCATTCAGTCTCTTGCAATTCATACACCTGGTTAAGAAATTTGTATACTAATGTAATTAAATGCAATTGTGTGTCCAAAGGCAACTTTATCAGTTTTATTAATCGTAAGTTCCATTCATGCCATTCTAAATGCATTAATAGTTCAGACTTAAACCCACATAAATATGTGCTAGAACAAATATTCTACAAGAGTAGGAAGTCATGTTTATTCACTTACCTCTGTCCAAAATAACACAATCATTGTGGTACACATCATATCTACTCAACCAACCACCAGTTCCATGCCCACCAAACAGCAAAAGCTGAACAAATCAAGAAAATTTATGCATCAGTTATAGACTGTGTCTCTACAAATGTACAGCATAAAGAAATGACAACATTGCTTGATGGTTCTGATACTAACTTTCTAGTTTCCGTCAAAACCAGATTTTTAATTACAGGAAATGGTTCACATGATGAAAACGGGGCATGCCATGAATATATGGATTTCCATGTCATGGCACTGCAAAAGCATGCATATACATGAGTAAAGTTGTGCTTATGACATGCATATGATTTACAATATGACTTGAATAAACTGCTATGATTTATACATGATTCCAATAGCATTGCAAATGAAATAATATGCTTTACATGTGTTGCAAATGAGTGTTCCTAAATTGAAAAACTTTGCCTACTGAGCTATCAAGCTCATACCAATTTTACTTTCAGTATGTAAGTAGGAACCCCTCAAGCTAGATAAGCCATGCTTCCATTTCCTTTTATATTTGAAATTTGACCATGCAATTAGGATGACTGTAACTTAAATACATTAATAGTCGTAAAAGTGCACTCTCAGTTTAAGAGATGTTTGTGTCACCACGATTCCGCACTAACTTGCTCATATGTGATCTTGGGGATACGATGCTCGGTTGGCATTTCTTCACACATGAGGGAAGTAGGCATAAAATATATGAATTTGATGAATGCAAGTTTGTCAAATTGTGAGACAACAACCAGTCAGGCTATTCACAGGAGTGTCATGAGGATGGCAACTTGCTGAGTCGAGGCATCACAAGAACAGATATCCTACCTCTTAATCTTTATTGTATGCATGAATGCATGTTCAGATGCATGTACATGTAAACCAAGACACCTGAACCATAATACAACATTAGAAGGATCGAAAAATTTCTAAAAAACAGTTCTTAACTTGAACTGGTCCAAAGACTTCTTTTCTTTTCTTTCTTTTTTTTCGATTTTTTAATCTGCTGTAGGTTTCGCATTTTCAATCTCTGATAACACAGATTCCTATGCAACTTTTCTGTACATACCCTTCAATTGATTTAAAAAAATGAAAAATAAGAACAAGAAAATTTTCCAGTTTCAATGGTTTGACATGACTGATAAATGTACTTTATAGTATTAAATTCATATAATTCTGGTTACACATAACGATTAGTTTCAAGTTTAACCAAATCAACAGGCTCTCTAGCATAGTGCTGATGCCCATGCAACGCCAAATGTTCGTCACAATTCATTGTTTATATGAAAGAGCAAATGAAGAAGACATGAGCATGCCAACAAGATGATGCAATAAAGTAAGATTAAGTTCTCAAGACCTCCTTACATTATGCCCACCAGAAGTCATTGAATGGCCACAACGGGGTGAAGGAGGTTGGCCAGGAAGCTTCAATTGTGTCCACCCTGGTGTCTCGTTCTCTTCCTTCCACAAGAAAGATACACCAAGTCAACTCAGTCTCATCAAGAGATGAACGCATTTTGATAGCAAACAATGATCTTACTTTCATTGTGTTTTCTTTCATTAGGCAAACGTGAAAGGTAAAGGAAGTTTTACTTTTCTATATGGCATCAATTCAATGGGTTCATTCAAGTAAGGCCATAAGAAAAGAAGTAGAAAGCTGAAAAGAAAATGATTAGAAGCAATTAGGAAAGATATGAAAGTCTTAGGACTTATAGAAGGCCTAGCCCAAGAACGACTGGAATGTCCTTACAGCTAGCCCCCACTTAGGTGGGAAATAGCTTATGAGGATGGCAATAATGATATGGTATCAATGCATATATGCGTTTTTTGAGCTTGATTACCAAGTGGCATGGATTTTACAACACTGCATGTATCAAGATTTTCAATACAATGCCAATCACTTAGAAACAAAGCAATGGTGTAAAACATGCATAGCATGCACACGTACACATTCTTGGGAGACTAAATGCAAGGATGGACAAATTAAATAGTAATGTGAGAATTTGATTTAAACGCATGTCTCGATCAATTTGTAAGTAATTTTTACTTTATGAAGCAAATTATGTCTTCATAAAATGTTGTTTAGTCAAGGAAAATAACAAGTTCTCAGGCTGATGTGATGAGACAAATATAGAATTAAACAAATGCATTCAACAAAATTTGGAGATACTTCCATTAATAATCACATAACAGAAAGTAGATGTTGATGGTCTGGCCACATGCAACAAAGAATCAGGAAATGCACATGTTAGGAGTATGTTTGTCCAAGTTTCAAGCTTTGAGAAAGCAAATGAAAATGCTATATACCAAAACATGCAAATAATAGAAGCTAAACTATCTTGATGGCTTGATTAGACTTTATGTGGGACATGAGCTAAGGTATGTATAATTAGAAATCATATCTATAAGGATAAGGTTCCTCCATGGTGCTAGCAATTGGCACACTATGTTCAACATGATTACTATGAGATGCGATAGCAAGATGGCCATTAAACAATCTCATGTTCAAAGTAGTGAACAGGAGTAGGCTTTTTATACATAAATGCAATAGCCATTGTGCCATTGCAGACCTGCGTGGAATGTAGAACTAGACAGGTTAAAATTCAAAAAAAAAGAAGGATTGTCTCAATGGAGGAGAAGAGAAGATATAGAGGAAGAAGAAGAGAAGAATTCAAGAAGACCAAGGATTAGTACAAAAGAAGAAAAGGACTTAAAAGAATTTGAGAAAAAGATGAAACTAAGAGAAAAAGAAATTTTCTCAATAACCAATGAACTGGTGTCCAAACCCTAATACAAGCTATTCTATTTATAGAGACTAATACATAAGAATAAACCCTAATTTTAACTGCTGCAATTAAAATCCAAAATAAATTTAAATAATTGATCTAAAGATTCTAAACCATCTATCCAGTTGATCTATAATTCAAACACTTGATGCTTACATCAAACCCTAAATTAAATAATCGAATGTCCCAAGTCCCAAATATGCATGAAATAAACTAAACTTAGTTGACTATTCTATGCTCAAAATTAAGTGCATTAAGTGGAGCACATCACTCCTATCATGCTCTACATCAATATATTGAAATGCAGAGCCTCCACCACTAACACATGTACCTAATGATTATCATATGAAAATTTGTTACATAATGAGCATCCTTTGGTAGAGACATGAATAAAAATTTATCCGAGTAGATAGGCAGGTAAATCCTCGATGGCTAGCTTGGATGCTTCATGCTGGATGGATGACATTAGGCCTTTAGAGTGGCCCAATGTTCTTGGCTGGATTATCTTTGCAATACATTTGCTCCAACTAATCTGCAGACGTAAAGAGTTGTCATTTTAGCATCATGGACTTTACAAGACCTAATAAGGCCCAGATAAAGCCCAAAAATGGTGGGATAGGGATCATGAATTATGGTAGAACTGTAGAAGAGAATGTCTTGTTGAAAGCCATAGGGTGATTGCATAGCGTTTTATCTCCTTTGAGAGTTTCCAAAACCTAAGTGTGATCGCCTAGGGTTACATCTCCCTTCTTCCTTAAAATTTGACCAACCCAAAAACTGCTTTACTTCCTGGAAAACCCTATTTCCCTAACCTCTTACCATAAATCCTAGACTTTCCATATGAAATTAGCACATGGATTGTCGCCACTCCAAGATCATGCTGCATTAAGGATACTAAACAATCTCCCAGTCTGGAAGATCCTAAGCCTTAGATATACAAATAAAAGGCAACAATTAATTAAGCAGAAAATATTACAGAAAAATTCTACAATTGCAGAAAATAGGCCATAGGTTAAGAGGGTGAAGTTTTCTTAGCATCCTTGTCCATTGACAGGTCCACGATAATAATAATAATAATAATAATAATAAGCGCAGATCAAGGAACCATGGGCCAGATTTATTTCCTCTGACCAGAACA
>JAYJMB010059893.1:0-26707 GCA_036873735.1 Pouteria campechiana | reverse complement strand
ATTTTATATTTAAAGCTTAAGCCTTAAATTCAAATTACATTTATGAAACTTAGTTTGAATTTATTTTGTAATTGTTTCATTGTGGAACTTGGACAAGACTTGATTCAAACTTGGTTGATCTGAATTTAGTTATGTATGATTTGATCTAGACTTTGTTTGATTTAAATCCCAGTTTAGCGGACTTTTGTTTAGTTGAGTAAACTTATTTGAGGAAGAATTTATGTTGATGACATTTTTAGATTTTCTAATTCTATTTAGATTATTTTTTATGTTTATAGGTTATTTTGTGGTATTACTTTTATCCTATTATGCATTTGACTCATATACTTGCCTCTTTTTCTTATATGAACATGTATTATTTATTTTTTTAACTTTAATTATCAACCCAAGTTCAACCCAATTTTCATAGGGTTGACTTAGGGTTGGGTTAAGGTTTTACAAATAGGGTTAGGATTATAGTTGAGTCAAGAATTTACAAATAATGTTAGGGTTCTAATATGCAACTTGGACGCAGTTTCATACTTGTGGGAGGACTCCAGGAGAGCACGCATCTTGTAGTTTTATATTTTTTAGACTGTGCAGTAGCCTAGAGTGGTATGCCATTAAGCTTGGGGATCCAACATGGCATAGTGCTAGCTGAATAATTGGGTATTTATGTTAGAATTCTTATATATAGAGAGAGAGAGAGACAGACTGACTGACTGATCATGGTGTGAAAGACGTAAATTTTCTTCTCGCATCAGTTGACGCATGCAAAGATCCCAAAAAAGGACACTACCTAACATGTCATTTTTCATTTATAAGGTGGCACAAAATAGACCTTTCTTAGCTGGCTATCCTTGGTAGAGGGAGGGCTTGGACTAATGCCTTATGACTACCTAATGTCGCTCTGGTTTCCTCTTCTTCATCAACAGGCCACATGTGGCTTCGTGTGTTGTGGCTACAAAATGAGGCTCATCTTCTTGGGATCCTGGGTGGAGGGAGAGCTTGGACTAATGCCTTATGCCTGGCCTCATGTTGCTATGGTTTCTTCTTCTTCATCAACAGGCCACATGTAGCTGCCGCTTGTGATTTGGCCACAAAATGAGGCTCATCTTCTTGTTTGGTCAGTCTCATTCCGAAGTTGCACGTTTCTTTCTTTCCACTTCTTCCGCATGTGGTCAACTTAAGGAGTCGATTGGCAGCACGGATTGTAAAGGGATGGAAAGAAAGTTTTAGAATTTTCTTTTGGTCTAGGAGTTGATGATTAATATATATTTACCATAGTAATTATCTGTATCTTTAATTATTACTTTATACTTAATTTAACTTTATTCACTTTATACCTAATATAATATCGTACTCTATGCTGCTCACATCATTTCTTATTTTTTTCTAAATATTTTTTCTCTTTTTTTTTCTTTTTAAAACACCTGGCCATGGTACATTTTACTGATTTTTTCGTGGTCTTAGGTGAACCAAAATATCAAAAGCTGTGGAGAGTGACACATTGGCTGCTTAACTGGCCCACAGATGCTAGTGGGTGGGCACGCTTTGGACTTGTCCCACGGTAAAAGCATGCAGGTGGCTTTTGGAGAGCCGTTTCGGCCATCTGGGGACGCTTCTTTTCGGACAATACAAAGCACAGGTCAAAGACACGAAGCTTCCTCAAGTCTTCAAGCCACCCATGTGCTTTTCTAGACCTCTGCCTTTATTTTTTGGGTAAAGACAAGGGTTTGTTGCAATGTTCATCTCAAGAGGACCACATTAATTTGGGCGAGTTTGGATTGTTGTAGGAAAGGTGGAAAAGTCCCACTTCCACTCATTTTCTTTTCAATTTAATATATGATATGACATTTTAAATGCATAATAACCTTATTTTATTTTTTCCACATCTTTTCTACCCCTTTTCACCCAAATATCATCATCAATTCAATATATTGCCAAAAAATAAAGATCGAATTCAGGGACATTGGTGGGCCACCTAATGGTAGAACAGACATTTTTGGGTGACCATTTCAGCACTTTATGAATCCCCTATATCTAACTTAAATGATAATGGAGGACAGAAATTGTGGTCAGTTCATTGACTTCATTTACTAAGAGTGAAGTCCAAGTTTGTCAGCCTGCAAAAAAGTCCATATTAAGAGGCGGCTAACAAAAACGGGCCCAATTTTGATTTTCAGAACTAAAGTTTGGCTAATATCTGCCGTCCAAAATTGGCACACTTTTTATGACCAAAACCATGCATATATTGCCACATTTTGGAAGATGCGTGTAGAAAATGTCAGGTGTTTTTTGTTTCTTTTTGTTTCCATCTCTATAAGCCTATCATCATCCCTTTCTACTTTCTTCTTTCGAATTTTCGGTGTATTCATTTGTTTCATATTGGTAAGTGGAATGAAACATTTCAAAGCAGACAAGGAAGATCAAAATAAAAGAAATAAATCAGGAAAACTACTATCTAAATGAATCATGAAGACTACCATCTTCCAAAATATCTAATTCGTGGACATCACACAAACATTATATTGTTATATTTTTCCATGTTCGAATGAATTCAATAAAAATCCATTCATATCATGGTTATATAGATAAAAAAAAAAGTATTTTTGAACAATTTGGTGAGTTTTGGTTTGTTATGACTGTCCAAATTTTCTATCGAAGTGAATTTTAAAAATTACGTTTGGAAACAAATATACAAATAAGGTTTTTGGGGTGAGCTGGCTTACGGTGTTTTTTGAGCCCATAGGGCAGAGTAGGCCTAAAACTCAAGCCCATTTACAAAAGTATCAATATTATCTAATCTGCCGAGGTCTCACCATTTTCCAAAATTTGAGAGAGGTGTACAAGAGGATGTAGGTCTTTTCATTCCTTTTAACATCCTATTTTACACCATGTGCATATAAAACACCAATTTTACATCTCTTTTCTTGCATCATTATTCTGATTTTTCTACTAATATTTCTATATTTTTCACTTATTACTTTAACATTTCCATCATTATGGAATATTACTTTAATATTCTTCTGATGCTTTTGCTAGTAATTTTAATATAGTCTCTAGGTTATCTTTCCTTTGTAAACTTGGGAACAATTGTTGGGCTTTAATACCACATGATACTAAAAAAGTTCAATTAGTTTATTCAAGACATATATACAAACCTTTTAACAATCCTCGATCCTATCATATATTGATTGATTCACATCTTTTTGAATAAAATGAGTTGATATAGCATCCACAAAAGTGGAATCAAATGTCATCATGATCATTCACCTAAAAGCATGAGTGAAGTATCAAAGATTTTGAGTACTTCGTGCCAAATTGCCAATGACAGAGATCGAATCTCCCTTTTGGATAGCCTTAAGGATTAGAACGATGAGAAAAGTCCAAAGACGCCCAATTGAGTTTAAAAAATTTCAACCATCATGGCATGGGAATCGAATCAGCTATTTTTTTTTATTTTTTTTTTACCCCTCGATGATTTCAGTAGGTAGAAAATGGCGCGCCGAAGAAGATCCAATCACTGGGAAATTAGTCGGCCACGCAAAGCAAACAAAGGACAGGTAATAAAGATTAAGGTCATTGATTGTACCATCCACAAAAAGCTGTATGCAGGCCAGCCTTTTTTAAAAGTTTGCTAGCCGATCTTGGGTTGTCGGCTGCGGTTTTCGAAAATCAAATCGAGAAATTTAAGTATGGGTGCAACAATGTTGAAACACTACAGGTTGAGTGTATTTGGATATAACTATGAGAGTGAGAATCCAAAAGAAAAGTGTATTTAAAATATTGGGTAATGTTAGTAGGATTGGTGATATCTTAATTTTATCTAAAGAAAAGAAAACGAATGAAAATATAAATATTAATGAAAAAATAGGATTATTGGAGGTAGTTACAATAATAATAAGAAAAAGAATTGGCTTTTACGTCATCCAAACATAACCTTAAGCAAAAATATTCCATAGTCTATCAAACAAAAATGTCTCTATATAGATATAGATTATATTTATGTCCCAATTCTTAATCTAATTTTGCTTAATTATATCCATTAAAGAAACAAAAATTCTACACAAATGTCTCTATATAGAAATAGATTATATTTTTGTTCCAATTCTTAATTCAATTTTGCTTAATTATATATCCATTAAAGAAACAAAAATTCTACTTTAAGAATAAAAATGCATACTTTATGAATGTATCCATGCGCTTTTACTTCGTTGCCGACTTCAACTCTTGTATGGAAAAGGTGGAGGAGGTTCTTTTCCCCACTTTTCAAACCTAGTTGAGCGAGTTTGCAAATTAGGGGATTTTGTGATTAAGATTGCCCATGGAATTAGAATTGAGTACTTGAATAAGAATGCAGCTCAAGGTTGACAGTAATAGCATGACAAGAAACATGCAACAACATCTGATCATGATGATGATTGAGCAGTGACACTTTGAGAATGATGTGTTAAACTTAATCTAGTACTTCTTGACCCACAAAATTTTCTTTTCTTTGTTTTTGGTATTTTGGTTTCTTTGTTCTTTTTGCAAGTTTGAGTACTACTATTCTCACTATCTGTTTTTTTTAATCTTTCTTTTCTTTCTTTATTCGACTTTTGCTGTTTCTTTTTCTTTTTTCTCTTTCAAAGTTCTTAGAGTCTGGTCTGCAGCTTTTTGCAAAGCTAGAACCACTAAACAGCCTCCAAAACCAACAGCTGGGTGGGATGTGACAACATAATCCAATGTTATTTCAGTGGGTTTCAGAATGCTAAATCGATATCTCTTTGTAGGACCCATTGAAATTAAGAGACAAATGCTGGTGGGTGTTGGTGGATCTCTTTTGGACATGTCTCACAGCAAAGGAGAGAGTGGTGGATCTCTTTTGGACATGTCTCACAGCAAAGGAGAGAGTGGTGGATCTCTTTTGGATATGTCTCACAGCAAAGGGGAGAGAGAGAGAGAGAGAGAGAGAGAGAGAGAGAGAGAGAGAGAGAGAGAGGCTTTCCGGACAACACAGAGTACAAGCAAAGGACCAGGTTCAAGTCACAAACAAAGCTTTCTTAGCAGATTTCAACACACCAAAAGCAATTGTCTGTATCATGGCCGGCTGGTTATTTTCAGTCCTAGAAACGTGTAATTGCAACGTTCATCACCTAAGGATGACCACTGCTTTTAAAATCGAGTACAGCACACAGAAGAGAGGAGGGATTTGGCACCACTGTCTCCAATCAAAGGGACTTCGATCTTGTCAAGCTCTCTATTTATAAAGTTTCATACAACTTAAAGCACGAGAATCATATCCATCAATTTATTATGTGAATCACTCAATTAATGGCCCAAATTCTAGCTACTATATTGACATTTCTTTTCAAATTGGTGCAAAAATATTTATAATTCTTTATTTTCAGTTTTTAATTTGTTGAAAGTAAAGTTTAGAAATGATTTAGTGAAAATATCTAGCACGATGTTCACTGGGAATGTGCAGTAGTACGGAATTTCATTTAAACCTTCTTTCCAATAAAATAAAATGACACTCGACATCTATCATTTTAGTTCTTTTGTTTAAAAACTAGATTGGATGCTATAAGTGTAATTACTTGATCATACACAATTATTCAAATATAAGGGTTACATACGTAGCTTATAACAGTGATCCCAGCCATAATAACTCACTGGTTGTAGAAGTTACAACTCTATATTTTATTTTGGAGAAAGTACTTCTAAGCTTTGCCGTTTTCATATGACGTTTTAATTAAATGAAAACCAAAAATTATATTTGGGTTTCTCCATATATTCTTATGATTCCAAAAGGCATCTTGATTGAAAGCTTTAAAAGGCCAAAATAAATGGGAATTCATTAGATTGCCGCAAAATACTATTTTTAATATCGAGGCCCATAAAGGTTTCCCGTTCAAATAGTTTTTGTCTTAACTAAATAAATAATTCTAAGTAACTTGAATTTAATTAAAATATAATAATGTGTGAAAATAGTGAGGTTCCATCAAAATTATTAGTGGAACCAGTTCCTTTCCAGTATTTCTCTTTATTTTAACATTATAAATATCAATATTCTAAATTTTATTTTTTCAAGTCATTAATTTGCAGTAACTAACGGTTAATTTGTGACTTTTTTATTTCCACCCAAGTCAACATTTGTGTACCCAATAATACAATAGAATGTTAGCTGGATTTTGTAGAATCGTTTATGACAAAATCATCTGCCAAAATTCGTTCCTTTCTAAAATAGAACTTAAAACAAAATTGAATTAAAATCTTTTCTTTCTTGCTATTAAAAATAATTTATTCCATCTTATCAAACAATCATTTGGAAATTTTTTTTTTTATCAAGAAACTAACTTAGTGACAACTACCTCATGTCACAGTAAATGGTAATGAGTATTTAGTTAAAGCTAATGAATTGGATGGGTAGGGTTACCCCTTGTCTGAACCAATTGAGCCCAACTCAAATAATTACCTCACATATTACACTTTAGGGTGCATTTGGGAATAGAGAAAAGATGCGGGGAAAAAATGTGGAAAAGAGAGGAAGTGATTTGATGTAATAAAGGGTGACAATAAAAATTAAACTAAACAAGACAAAATAGGTACATTTTTATATGAAAATATGTAAAATCATAATTGAAAATATAGATAATAATGAAGAAATTAAGATTTATTAGGTATTTAATATGTCAAATCACATAAAAAGGTATCTAAAAAGGTCAAAAAAAAGGTGAAAAATTTTTTAATGCTATTTTTCCTCATTACCAAACACACCCTTAGCATTATCCATAGTTTGAAAACTACATATTAACATAAAGAATAAAAATAATGAAAATTTTAGAGCCTTAGGACCAGGCTTAGATGATATGTTATGATGATTTTGGTAGGCTCAAATCAACCCAAATGCCTGAATAGTGAAAAAGTTCTTCCAAGGTACGACACACCCGTGGCAACCTGCTTCAAGATGAATAACACTCAAGCCCCACGAAGAGGTGATAGAAACAAATTAAGAAACGGTTGATGGAGATTTATGCTGTCGTAGCTGTCCAAAAATATATGCCTTTAAGACCATTTTGCATTCTTGATCCTCAACGTTGGCCTGCGGGTTTCTCTAGTTCGTCTTCATCTGAAGTCTGCCCCTTAGAAAAACTGGTTGTTCTTGGCCTGCTACTATTGCGCGCAATAGCATACAAACTTAGAAACTGCTTAAAAACAAGATGATGTGTTTCTCCAAAGTGGGAGACCTTTTTCCCATAATAACCAACTTATACACTAGGTTGTATTTGCCAGATTTTGAAACTCATTTATTGGATTGCCAGTTTATGCCTCTTCTTCATCCTACATCTCTCTCCTATTTCGGATCAACACTGTGAAATTTGAGTTGGTAATTCAAATGACTAGGCCTGTGGAAAGTTCAGTGCTTAGTTGATTTGTTTGATAAAAGTGACTTTAAAGACAGCGATGACTTGGTAAAACAAGCGTTTGCATCGCACCCAAACCGCTTTTGAGAGGGCTTCGCAGGCCTCTAAAGCCCAATAAGACTGTAACTTAGCTGGGTTTTCTATTACCATTGAGCAGACGTGCATTTCAGGGCTGATGTGATGATAGGATGAGTAGTCTGGGACACAAATCTACGTGTAAGGCCAAGATTGAATTGACATTTATAGTTAGTTGAACAATTGGCGTGCTTGAATTATGGAGTATAATTAAAAATTTTGAGAAATTTGTTGAAAAATTTATGAAATTGAGTAGATTATTAATATAAATATAATAATGAGGTTGGGAATGCATCAAGGTATGTTAAATAAGTTATTTAATTGAGAGAATAATAAATTTAAATGGGTGGAGCACCGTATGTGTATATATTGAAAAATATTAAAATTTTATTATAAAAAAATTATGAAAATGGATGGAATAGTTATATTAATGTGAGAATGAGGATGACGCATATTAATCAATAATTAATAAGTGAAGTAAAATTGAAAAATGCATGTAGAAAGGTGAAATGCAGTGTATGTCGATAAATTTAGATAAATTCTAAATTAATTCAATTTTAATTAAAAAAAATATTAAAAAATGGGAAATGACATGTTTAATAAGTGTGAAATTAATGTGGGCATATGATTTGCAAATAGGATAGCCCATTTGTGCTAATAGATGAAGTTATAAAGGTAAAAAATTTTATATGTGCAAGTGCATGTGTATGGAGTATTTTAGAGTAGTAGACCACCAGATCATTATAAAGATAGCTTTTGCTATCTTCCCATTTCATCTTCAGGCAAGCTCACCCTCTATTCATGTAAGGCCTTCTTCCCCATCTCTCGATTGATAATTTTTAACTTAATTTGGCTAGAAAAATTGATAGCAAAGGTTAATAAAAGTGAATTGTAGCCCATGGCATCAATTATCTTTTAGATTTAAGATTGTGAAGCCATAAAAAATTGAAGATTTATTCCTGTAGTTGGGACCCACTAGGGAGGTTAGTAAATTCAAGTATGAAATTTTTAAATCAAGTTTTTGATCATGTTTATGGAATTAATTCATGGAAACCTTGCTAGAATTTTGCTATGGGAATTAAACCTAGGTTACTAGGGTTTGCTGAATTTTTTTTTATCATGATTAGGGGTTGTGATTAATGGTATTATAGCATGATTAATGTTTAATTAAGTTGAGACAAAGATTACATGTAATGGAAATCAAAAATGGCAAGCTAAAAATTGAAATTTAATGGAAAAAACCCTGTTATCCACTAACTATTAGGGCTGATTTTGATAGAATTTGGCTAAGTGATTAAGCCTAATTACTTATGGTTAATTATGGTTTAGTTGGGTTATTAATATGGTGGCTAATTACCTCAAACATATCTGAATTAATGTGATGATTAAGGTAGACAACAAGATATAAAACAGAACATGTGTATGACGTTAAAATGCCTTATTAAATTGTTATCTTGAGCTTGATTAAAACCTTATAAAATGAATTTTTTTTGTAGATATAAAAATATGGGGTTATATTCCATATGTTATACTAGAAATCTACATATTTTTGTAAAACAATTCCAAAAATATCAGGTCCAAAAAAATTTAGAAAGAAAATACCTTGAAATTCACTATTGCTAGAGTGTCCATCCTGAAATTACATCTAATGCTAATGGTATCCCAATTTTGACCCATAAATTAATTAATTTAGAAAAATGATAAAATTAATTTTTGTAGATATTAAAATTATTTTTCCAATGATATAAGAACCATTAAATTTTGAGCTAATATGAGAAAGTTATAGATAAAACAGTATAACAGTCTCCATATCAATAAGCATTATCTTGTGCGGCCTACAACTCAAATTCTAAGCTTAATTAGTAAATATGGTAAACACAAAAGATGTAGATCTTGGAACTATCTACAAAATGAATAAGAATAACTTACTTTTGAATTTATATGAGAGAGTTATACCTAAATTAATAAAATTATTTTTGAAAAATAAGTAACTATAAAAGGTATCCAACAAACCAATATAGAGGCTAAATTAGAAAAAGTTTTCAGTATCAAAGTTGTAGGACTTGAAGTTATATAAACAATGAAAAAAGAATCATTCAATTTGGAATTAATATAAGAAAGTTATGCATAATTTACTATGACTTTGTCTAATGGTACAAAAATGGAAACATATAAAATGCAATGTGATGCCTTAAGCTGAAAAGTTAATCATTATGTTCCATTATATTAATGAGAATTGCTTCTGTACATTTACATGTAAATAAGATATATAATTCATGTGATGTGTGTGGGATTTTCTGACATGGAGAAGACAAGCCAAGTGTGAAGAGATATGGATTTTAGAGTGAATTATTCTAAGGTAAGTAGGTTGTACCTGTTAATTGTGTAACTGGATGAGGACACTGATTATCCCATAATTGATTTGATCACATGCTTATATGTGGATGTATAGATTAACACTTGTATATGTGAATTGCATGGGATTGTAAGTATCCAAGTGTTTGTTGTATGCAATGTGTGTATATGTGAGTACTGAAATTAATGAGGATCCCAAGATGTATAGTTTGGAATAATAAGGATGCTACAATGTAAACATATATTCAATTTTTATGTACTATAGATTCATATTATCTTCTTTTGATGCATGGCTTGATGGGATAGAGGATATCCCCTTTTGATACTTGTTAGTGTTATTCTAGTATATAGATGTCTAAATTAAGGAATCATAGTTATCTCATGAATGTAAATTGTAATATATGCATATGTATTATGTATATGTGTGATTTAAGATAAGTGATCATCCTAGAGCGTATAATTTATTTTAGAATCTGCGATTGATACTATATTTTTCATGCTGTGACATGTTGAGATGTTAAATTGAGTTTGAAAATGCATCTATTTGGATTAGTGTATGGGATGTCTTATGGATCCCTGTTTACTTTAATAGATGAGATTTTATTCATTTTGGTTGAATTATTGATTGTCGTGCAGTCTACTTACGGAGTCTATTTAGACTCACTCTTATTTCATTTTTTTAGTTAATAGGTGAAGTCTAGAAGAAGCAAGATTGGTAAGAAAATATAATAGTTGAATTTATGTTTTTGTTTAGTTGTATGGTAATTAAAAAAAATTATCTTATGTATATTATAAATATAATTAATTTATGTCTCATAATGTATAATTATAATTCATAGGTATGTCGATTTAATAATGGAGTGTGATGTGTATGGTATATATGGAATGAAAATTGTATAGTGGTATAGTGGATTCATTGTCATTATGATGCAGCCACGGTCCTAGGGGGAGAGCCTATTGAGTTAGGGGTTGTGTGAAGGTGAATTATAGATTGTTTTCTTTCTTATTTATGAATTTTAATTGAAAAAATGTATTATCATAAATGTTGAATGCTTGTACCTTAGGTGGACAGCCTCATTTTTTAGAAGAGACTCTATCCGATTTTTTGTAGAAATTAGATAAACTAGAAAATCGTATCGAAGCAACCCCATACTAGAAGTGAGAAAATTATGGTAAGATTATAGTGTATTTGTAGTGTAAAATGGAGTAACAGTCCTAGGAGGGTGGGGCGTTACATATTGTTGGCCCCACCTTGATCTACTTGGATAAACATGTTTGCCAGGTGGGTTTCATTTGTATAAATATATACTTAATAGGGGTATAAATCAAGGTTGGGGTCACACCTAATTCCAAAATTATTTTTAAAACTTTAATCCAAACCTAACCCAATTATAAGAAAATTGAGTTGGATTCTGGTTGAAATCGAGTTGTTTGTTAAAGTTGAAAAGTAGAGTTGATAATTTTGATTATAATAAGTTTTTTATTTTAAATAATTTATATGTTAACTAAGATAAAAATGTTAAAGATTTATTTTTAAAAATATAATGTAAGAAAAATTAAATAGGCTAGTTTAGGTAAAGATTTGTTTTCACTTGGAGAATGTTTGGGCATGCTATGCTAGTTTAGGTTATTTAGGGACATATGAAATGGAGTCAGGTTCCCAGTCCAACCCAACCCAAATTACAAATTGGCTCAGGTGGAACATGATTTTGCCAATCCAAAATATTCATTTTGCCAGCCCAACCCAACCCATTTTCGGGTTGAGTTCGTGAACTAATCTGGTGACCTATACGTGAGTTGAAGAAAAAGGCAATGGGAAAGGAAATTGTGAAGTGTTTACAGGACTCAAGTACAAAAACATTAAGTCGCATTTTTGATTGGACGAATGTAATGTTTACTTGAGAAATGAGAAGAAATGATGCTATTAAAGTAGTAGTAGATAAAAGATAAATAAATAATCTTTTTAGAAAGACAATGTTAATAATGAAAAAGGTTGTATTTGAGTGTAGAAAGATTAGTTTAGATAAATAATTTTTTGAAAGCTAAGAAGACTAAAAACAAAGGAATTTTCCATCCCCCTTTTCGAATTATCGACAGCACTTCGATTGTAATGAGACGTTATGCAACAACAATTATAAACTGATGTAGATATATATATGAAAAGAAAAAGAGAAAGAGTGAGAGACAGAAATATCTGCATGTCCTTTCGCTTTTACAGAAAATGTGGGTCTGGTTTATCTACTGGGGAAGGGGCCCTCCCAATGATCAGTCCTAATCTCAATTTAGTTCTGCACGTAAGGAAGGGAGCAGATGATGAGCTAGACATGTGCGGTCGCCTCTAATTTACATATTTTAGAAGAATTTTTAGTTTTAGCAACCATATTAAGCATCTCGTTGCTAAAAGATTTTCCTAAGTCATCACCCAACAAACTTTTTCTTTGAAAATGGTTTTAGTAATAAAATGTAAATTAATTGTTCATAACCGAACGTCTTCTTTACTAAAAATGAATATTCTTGTAGACTGTGTCGTGTCCCTCCATGCCAAGCTAGTTACATTTTTTTAAAAAATAATTCAAAAAACTAATAAAATTAGGTTAAGCTAGTTGTATTTAAAAAAAATTAACCAAAACACCAAATAAAACTTAGTCAATTACTTTTAAAAAATTTTGAATTAAAATACGAAACAAAACTAGGCCTATTACATTTTAAAAAAATAATCAAAATACTAAATAAAACTTAGTTTGTTTATGTTTAAAAAAAAATTAAAACACTGAACAAACTAAATTGGTTTTTTTTAAGCGCAATTAGCCAAGCCGAGTTAATAAAATAATTTTATTATTAAAAAAACTCATTTCTGATATGCATTTTATCATAAAGTATTTTAAAGTTCATAAATAGTTTTTAAATGTTTATTAATTTTAAAGTTAAGATATACATAATTCCTATTTTATTAAAACACAATTGGCTTGGTGTAGTTTTATTAAATTTTTTTAGATCTAATAATTAATTCTATTTTAAACTATTAAGAGGATTTTAAGAAATAGGAATGTGTGGGTCACTGAAGGCGATTTCCTCCACTAATAATAAAAAAAAACTCAATGTAATTTTGAGAGAAAAAGGATATTTTCTTACACTTAATGATAATATGGTGTTACGTTGTATATACAGGGCTGTGAAAAGTTCAGGGACGGGGTATGCCTCAGTACGCGATGTCGGCAGACCTTGTAGAACTGCATAGATAGCGAGTGAAGTTGTTAGGGGAGCCTCTTGCCTGAGGACCGGATCCCACTCTAGAGATGTAAAAAAATATCCCAATATATCTAATTTAGTTAAAATATATATTATTTAACGATTCAGCTTAGGATTTGATTCAGTGAGGCCTCATCGGTTGGGCCCACCATATTAGTTTGATGAGATTCAAGGAAACAAAATCTTTAATGCTACTTATTTTATTAAAATATTAAAAATTAATTGAACCAGAGGATTATGAAGATTCATGTAAGAAGAAAATTTTAAAAGATTCATATTTACTCTTAAATTATTCTAATTCTATAGTCACTTATGAGTTTTTTATGCCATAATATTTATATTGTTAACTAAACAAATGATGCTAAATATTATGATTGATTTAACCCTCATCAAATTATTATGATGGGTTCAAACAAAAAGGCTATGCTGAGATTTTAGTAAAGTTGTCTTTATTAAATTACAATCTTTATATAATTTACTGAGTCTTGTTTTAATAAAATGCATTCTAGTATTTTTTGCTAGAACTCAATCTCTACCTTTTGATCGTCATCAAATTGTAGATCTATAGCTAGAATTCTTTTCACCGTTAAAGCATAAAATCTTCTTTATCAAATTTTATCATCTTTTAAAATTTTTAATATTTTTTGTTAAAGTCTATTAAATTCAGTTAAACTTTGTTAAACTTTGTAAAATTTTGTGAGACATCAATAATTTTTAATGGAGGTTAAGAAGTTTAAATTGAGTTTTAATGTGCTTATGTTAAACTCAGTTAAGTTCATTAAACTCTGTGAGTTTAAGCCCATTAAGCTTTGTTAAACATTTTTATGTATTTATTCAAGTTTAATAAAATTTAATTAAACTCGATTAAATCCCATTAAAGTTTGTTAAATATTATTGATGTTTCATAAAGTTTAATTGAGTTTAAACTATGTTCAATTAAAGTCCATTAAAATCTCTATTGAATTTATTGATGTTTTACAGAGTTTAATAGAGGTAGTTATTAAACTTGATTAAACTCAGTTAAAATCCATTAAAGCCCATTAAACACTTTCGTAGACTTTCAGATGCCCATTAAACTTGATTATTTTTAATTTTTCTAAACATTTAAAATACATTTCAACATTATATTTTACCCGCATATCCATTATATTATTAATATTTTTATAAAATTAAAAATATCTTAAAATAATCTTTATAAATTGTCATTTATTCAAAAATTTCCAAAAATGCCTTCGCACTTCTTGTATTTTGTGATACGAGAAACATGTGTAGTATAAACTTTTCCTAACTAATAATCCCAAAATAATTTTGGCGCTCAAAAGTATAGTTTTCTATTAGTGTGCCCATCTGATTTGAATGATTTTTATTGTAAAGGAAATAAATCACATTTAGAATAGTCTTGATCTAATAAAGTAGGCCCCTTGACAAAGGGAATATAAGCACCACGCCCTGCTCCATAACTTGGATTTGACATGCAAGTCATGGCCGAGCCCTACACCATAAAGTTGTTGGGATGGATGGGAAGCTTTTACTTGGCCCTTCAACTCCCCAAGTTGCTTCCAATTCTTAAATTATCAGTCTCCAATCCAGATGCATGGTTTTGTTTATATATCTTCAAGATTTTAGCCAATAAAAAATTAGGATGTTCCATTTCAGTTGCACAAAGTCCAACGGAACTTCCGTATCTTTGTTACTTACTCTTTCCACCCAAAATAATAATGCGCCGTGATTATATGCTAGATCTATTATTTTTCTATTTTTATTTAATCAGAAGGTCGAATATTGAAATTATTTTAGGGGTTTTCCTGACTTTGGTTTAATAAACAATTTGAAATATCTTGACCTTTTCAGAACATGCCCGAGTCAGATAGCGCTAATTTGAAACATTTCTTTTTATTCAATTTCAAATTTTGGAGTGCTCTACTACATGTACAAGAGCAGAATCCGAAAGTTAGCTAGGTAAGATTCCTGTGGTAAGAATTGTTATAAGCCGTGGGTTGGTGAAAAAATCATAACACCTTGGGTTATGTCACGGGAAGAAGGAAAAAAGTGAATAAATATAGTGAAGGTTTGATTGTTTGTTGCTGTAAGTAGAAATATGAAGAATTCAGTAGAGTGTAGTGTTCATGTGTGTTTTTACGTTTTGTCCCTGTAGAAGAAAAAAGAGGAATAAACTTGGTACTCTTGCTCAAAGAGAAGGAAAAAAAATCTTTTTATATATACCCAATTATTTAGTGAGAAATTTTAGTATTTTTGTCCTCAGCAAAATGTATAACTCCAAGCTAGGTCACAAATTGCAGTGTTTGAGACGTATGGTTGCAAATCTTTCATTGGGCTGTATCATGAATGACAGATTCCACACAGGTGACTTGGATAAGGGTTGCATTTCACTATCTTAATCACCCTTTTACTCCCATTTGATATTATAAATTCTGATCATTATCTATATTTTCGATTATCATTCCTGTCTTTCTACCGAAAAGCTTATCTTCCTTGCATAATTTTTTATTCTGTTATATTATTATACATTTTAAATATACCTTTTTAATAGACTCTTTATTAAATAATCAAAACTCACCCATGTGGCACGCATCCGTAAAGCAACCACCACATCATGATATATGCATTCGAGTTTATTGTGAACATAAGTTGGCCAGCCACTTTTGTCTCGACATTCAATCACTTTTCAACCCAAACTCCCCAGTTTGGTTAGAGCACAAACGTCCAAACTACAAATTCAGAAACCGAAGCAGGCCTGGTCTGACCCAATACCAGCCCTTACATCAATTCCCGGAAAAATGCAGCGTCCAGCAGCAACGCTAGCTAGGAAAACATACATGCGCTGCACCGATAATAATCATGTCACGAAGAAATGCCCCCACAACCTTAAATACAATCATCATCATCTTCAGCCCCCACCTCCTGCATTCTCCCTCCAACGTCAGATTGCAGCAGTCCACCTTGCCCCCTCCTTACAACAATATCATTTCCCCCATGCACGTACGTACGTCCCGGTGCATGGGCCGTACAGTCATGGGCAACACTGCAGTGGTTGGATGGGAATTAGAGGAGGAGATGAGGAGGAAGAAGACGAAGAGGAAGGGGGTGGTGGAGTTGGGTAGGGCGTGTTAAATGCGCCAGCTCAAGGCGCATGTGCACGTGACAGTCGCTTGCGCCCTCCAAATCCAATGATTTGGCTGGCAGGCACGGGCGCACATTAGTGCATTGCGGCCTCACCGACTGCTTCCGCCGCCATTCCCCCCTGGCCCGACCTCACGTGCACCACATGCCTCCCAAAACAGCCATCCTCTTGCCACGTGTGCACTTGGATCGCATACATGCGGGCGTTGATGTACTAGTATCCAATCCCTGCACATTGGTGAATTTCATGGGTTCATAAAATTCTAACAATTTTATCATTATTATTATATTTTATTTTGGGCCCAAGTGAAGAGTAGATGAAATCCTGCCATTTAATATTATCTATTTTGTTAGAATACTTTATATCATTTCAATTGGAAGTTCTTGTAGGTTATACCATTAGAAAATACTTAATGCCATATATAAAATTATGAAAATTATTTAGGCCCTGTTTGTTACAAGGAAAAGAAAAGGGAAACTTTTTTACCCCTTTTTATCTTTTTTTCACACCATTTGATATTATTTCATCTCTTAACTATCTATTTTATCCGCTAACAATCATATTATTCTTTATTATTATCTATATTTTTAATCATTATTATTATCTTTTAATTAAAAAGTTTATCTATTTTATTTTTATTTACTTTATTTTTAATTATTATTTCTTATCTTATCACATTATTTTTTCTCTTTTTTCCACTTTTCCATCTTCTTTTTCTTTATTTTTATTTTTTTTTCCCATACACACGCCACGTGTGTGGTAGATGATCTGGCCAGAGAGAGAGAGAGAACGCATTCCAAATGCATTAATTCTCTGTCCTTGCCTGACCACATAAATATTACTCAGCCATGCATGGAGGTGTCTGTATTCCTTCACATCATCCACGTCAGTAGGCGATGAGCATATGGGTAATGATGGAAATAATATGCTAGAGATTGGTTGTTTACGAATTTTATGGATTGTTATCTTCTGTGGGAAATGTTGAAGTGGGCTCAGAACTTGTTATAGAACGCACACACCATGTGTTGATGAGCTGAAATCTCTTTGTTTTCATGAGCTATGGTATTTTAATCAAACTTACACCATCAGTTATGCTGGCTTTTATATCTTTTTTTATAAAGCCAAATTTCACCTTGACTGGAAATCTATGTGAGCTATAACAAATCAACAATCAGTAGTTTATCTAAAATACCTCTTTTGAATAGTGAGGCCTACATAGATTCCTGATTGAAATAATTTTTAGCATCTGAATTAAATAAATAGTACCAAACGGTGGTTTATGAAAAATTAAAGTGTTGCATAATTCAACTACCCCTATGAAATCTTTTCCCCTCTTCTTCTTTTCTTTTTGGCAAAATATGCATATCCTATTTGTTCAGTAACACACACCAAATTATATATATGTGTGTGTGTGTAAAGTTGAGTGAACAAATGAAATAATTTTGATCATGATCTTGAGTTGTATATCAATTGTTGTGTTCAGCACATCCAGATTTTATTTTATTTTTTACGATCCCAAGTGTTTTACGAGCTACATGTGCAGTGGTCAGCATGACTTGTCCTATGACATTGGCCATTTATGATCAATTACTTTGTCATCCCACATATGATAGGTCTGTCGATTTCATAGGATGGTTTAACCCAAGAGGGAAGAGATAAATTAGTTTTATAAAAATTTATTGCTTAACCCCCATTAGATTAATTTTTCTCTTTTTCATACTTATGTGCAGTGCAATATAAAATAAATAATGAAACAATAATGTACAAAAAAAGTAAAACAATCACAAATAACACATACACAAACAACAGTGGTTCAGGCAACCTCCTTACTCCACTCTTCCAAGAGCATACTCTTTTTGTATCTTAAGTTTCATTATCTCATATAAGGTAAATACGACAGTAGAGTAGGGAGGTTCGGGCAACCTCTCTACTCCACTCTTCCAAGAGTACACTCTTCTTGTGCCTTAAGTTTCACTATCTCATATAATGTAAATACGACAGTGTACTCAGCACTCTTTTAGATTTCAACTCTAAAGGGTGTGAACTAGTGTCTCTTGCACTCTTCTAGATCAGCTATAGAGGGTTTAAACATGGTGTCACTCGCACTCTTTTGGATCAGCTTCAAGAGGTATAAACATAGTGCAACTTGCACTCTTCTAGATCAACTCCACTGGCATGAGCTAGTGCGATTACACTCTTCTGGACATGCTCCAAGAGGCGTGAATACATAAATAAAATAGAAAAGATTTACATGTTTGATTCATGCTTTTTGGTGAGCGTCGAGATAGACTTGATCTTTAAATAGCACTTTGTAGTGCAGAAGCTCCTAACTTAATATTGTAAAGGATGGCCTTGTATAAAGAATGTGAATTTGGAAGCTCTTGAATGAATGAAGAAGGTTTTCTTAGTATAAGTACATAGTTTCAATAACAAATAAAACTTAATTAAAGATTATGTACTAAGTATTGTTGCTAAGCTTTTAGCATGCAAAATTAAGTTACAAACCTTAAAAAAATTGAGCACAGAAAAGATATTCCAAGGCATCAATCTATCTGACTGAAAAGCTTGGGCGAGTGCGGAAGTAAAAGACGAAGTAATGCTATAAATGAAAAAGAATCAACTGAGTTTACATTCGTCTATCAAAATAGTGATCATATCTAATGAATGCAAAGCAGCAAACATATAACAGAATTCATCTATCATAAGTGAATCACAGTCAAGCCAATGATCGTCTGTTACAAATAGACAAAGGCGGAGAAGCAAAGGTTGGGGGGGAGAGTAGTGAAGTTCATCTGACGAAGCAATAGTATTTGTCTATATCCCTAAACTCATCTACTATCTTCAATAGATAATCCAACAGATAAAAGGATAATTCATTTGTGCCTCAATGATTTATTTGTTACTTACAAAAGATAATCCAACAAATGAAGCATTGAAGAAGATTCGTCTGCACTTCAACAAGTCCATCTGTTATTTACAATAGACAACCCAACATACAAAGAGATAAAGTGCTAAGAAGATCATGCATCTGCAATAACTAGATTCGTCTACTACTTACCATGAACAAACTAAAAGACAAATACTTTATCTATCATAATTAAAGATGAACAATGGGTAAAACAAAATGATGGTCTCTCTTCAGCATTAATGATGATATTTCTTTTCATGTTAATGAAAGAAATTAGCCATTGTAGCAACTCTTCGACCGATACTTTTTAAGAATCAAAAAATCATCTTCTCCAAGGTTGACATTGCAGGTATTTCAACAGACGAGGATTAAGTGGAAGTAAGAGAATTCAAATGTATTAATTAGAACGATCTTATGTCATTAATAGAGTTTACTTACCACCAACAGCTGGAATTCAAAGTAGTTATAAATGAAGCCTCATCGGAATAAGGAGAATGAAGTATTGAGGAAAATATTCAAAACCCTCTTAAGAGCATTTACTGATCAGACCCAAAACCTTCTGTAATTTTCAAGAGTCAAGAGCCTTACATTCAAACTTTTTTCAACTTTCTTTGAAGGCTTCCAACTACCTTTCAGAAAGATCCTTTACTTTTGCATTTAATTTTCAGAAACCTTCCCATGTGCTTATTGAGAAACATCTGTGCTTTAACTTTTGATATTCGTTGTAAGTCCCTTAAGCTAGTGGTTGAAACTAGACTCAAGAAGAATTGTAATTGTCTGAGT
The DNA here is from genome assembly GCA_036873735.1 of Pouteria campechiana. Classification (NCBI taxonomy): domain Eukaryota; kingdom Viridiplantae; phylum Streptophyta; class Magnoliopsida; order Ericales; family Sapotaceae; genus Pouteria; species Pouteria campechiana. The sequence goes on along the minus strand of JAYJMB010059893.1, from coordinate 6,807 downwards.
GCAAATAAGAGTTATTTATTCACGCCTCCTAGAGCTAGAATCTAAAAGAGTGCTAAGAGTACTGTGATCACGCCCCTTAGAGCTGGAATCTAGAAAAGTATTGATAGTACTGTGTTTATTCCCCCTAGAGCTAGAATCTAGAAGAGTACTAGGAGCACTATTATACTTCTGCTATTAGGAATAGTAGAACCCAAGACACTTAGAGAAGAGTATTCTTAGAAGAGTGGAGTAGAGTATTTACTTGAATCACTATAAAAATCTATGTGTCTTATTTATTTGTGCATTGATTGATCGTTCAATCCTGAAGGGATAGTCCAAATTTTTTAAATGCCCAATTAACCCCTCCCCTCTAGGGTTTTTACCTAATCTTTAGGACCAATAGGTTTAAGCTTTTTGGCATTTGGCTACTTGAGGATGAGAAGGTTAAAGCTTAAATAAATCTTCAATATGAATCCAACAACCATTAGAAACTTCCCTTAGCATTTCCTTAAGTAGCTCTCTCAGAAACTTGACCATTAGAGAAGGATACGTTTCATTGAATGCAAAAACAAAGGTAGATGAGCAAGTTTGAATGTAGAAGACCATTATGAATTTCTCTTATCATAATGCATTGCTTCTGATTAGTTCTAAACTACTGGAAAGTCTGCAACGACATTCTTGGCAAAGAAGAAGATAAGATATTGTCGAAATATTCTTCTTACAGTTTGACTTATCATGGCTAGAAAGCTTATAACATCGTTCATTACAAAAAATAGTGATTGATCGATTCTGCATACCGAAAGCACGAGCACATATATCATTTTACTGCTTCGGATTAATTGCTAGTCACATATCAATTGATTTTGGACAAAGTCGGATAAACTCTTCTTGCTCTGTATTTGTCTGAAGTTAATATCTGACAAAGTTCATCCTTGGCTTTCTTCGATCAGACAAAATTCCTTCTCATTACACGCATTTGTCCAGGCTTTTGGTGATTCATACAAAGTTCATTTTTACTTCTCAGTTTCTTTCAACAATTTGTGTATTTTTTAAAATATAACACATTTAAGTACTATTTTTCTTTTGCAAATCTTCAAATATATAAACATAAATATATGATCTAACAAATCACAATATGATAAATACAGTTAAGTGTAATATGGATCAAGGCAGTTTTTTCATTAAGGTGTCTAATATGCTTGCACAAATGATTTCCAACAAATCACACATATTTCAAGTATATTTGCCTACATTTTAAGCTTTTCAATCTAAAAGCATCATTAGTGTAATCAAGTCTTAAGACAAGTTTTGTTATCATCAAAATCAGATACATAAAACCTAACAATCTTTTTTCTTTTTGATGATGACAAAACTTGAAGACTTGTGATATTTAAAGAACATAGTAATAAGCCAATAACAAACTCTCTCTATCTAATTGGAATGTGTAATCCTATGGAGTTTAATTCTTTAAATATAAAGACAGGTCATGACATATATTTCTTCTTAGATAAATCATGATTAACATCACCAACTAAAGTCCTTTTCTCCCAACCAGACAACTTCTTACAAGTCTTCTTGTCTTCTTCCTCTTTTTGTCAGAATAAAAAAGGTCCACCAAATGAGAGTATAAATGGGGCATATTCTCTTTTTAAGAGATAGAATAGTTAAGGATAATACATCTAGTAATATGTTTCTCTCCCCCATTATAGCAAAATATATACAACGCACATTATTCTCCTAATGCTCTTGTTGGGTCCCAAGAGAATAATACACAACCATTTGTTAGATCCCATACAAAGCATAACCATAAACATGAGATAAGATAAATTTTCATCAATAAAGAACACATTCATGGGCTACATTCAAACATTAAACAATTCTTATTAAAAGCTCAAAGTCATGTGGAAAATCAACCAAGAAAAGTATTGAAAGTGTAAAATACAATTGATCTCCCCTTTGCTTATTCATTCAATTTATAAGTTAATCAAGAGATAAAACTCATTAAAATTCATTTCATATAGCTTAAATAGCAAGCATACATAAGTAACATGACAATATTTCATAAAATGGATGCCCATTTATGCACTACAAGTATAATCCTTGACAAATATATCACAGATCTATCATTCAAACATTAATTCCAAGCAAATATAAATGAGTGTTATCTATTTCCCATTTTGGCAATCATAGAGATGAATCTTCAAACTGACAGTTAGTCATAGTTATAGTCATCAATTTAAGAACATAAGAAAATTCATATTCATAAAGTAGTGTACTTACCAAATCAAGATACACATCAAAATCATAATTTCCATTTAAGCATAAGAGACATCAAATCAAGATTCATAATAAAATGTATAGATCTTCATTTCAAGCAATTTCAAAGTTGCTCATCAGATTTCATAGAGAGAATACATATGAAATCTTATTACATGTGCTCTCAATGTGAAGTTCTCACAAAATGTATAACATAAAGACATATTTTTTCTTTTTAAGTTTTTTTCTCTCCCCCTAAGATTTATGAGATGCAACATCTGATTTTCATGATTAATCAATCTGCAATCTTTTCTATCTTAATGAATAACAAGATGGGATTTGCCTAATTACTTTTTGAATTATGTCCCTCAATGTTATTCATTTTACTGATCAATCCTCATAATAGTAAGCATAGATGCAACTTGCATTTATATCCCGTTTCAATTTTAACTATTCTACAAATAGATAATATTGGTCCCTAACTAATAGTGGCTCAAGAGGGGGGGTAAATTAAGCCTTTAAAAATTTTGGTCAAGTTTAAAAGGTAGTGCTGAAATAAAATGGGAAAGATCACACAACACATTAAGATAATAATTTTTATAGTAGTTCGGCCCTTAACCTGGTACCTACTTCACTTCTCTGAATTAGCCTCTCTTGCTAAGCTTAAGTTCCATTAAAACTTGTTGGTTTTCAAGCTCACCATTAAACTTATACAAGTTAGTTTTGAAAGCTCACTAACAGCTTATACATGTTGGTTTTCAAAACTCATCGGCAACTTATACATGTTAGCTTTCAAACTTCACCAATAACTTATATATATTAGTTTTCAAAGCTCACCAATAACTTATATGAGAAAACAATAAATAAAAGTGTACAATTGAATGCCTCTTGATAGGTAGAGTGTATGAAGTGTAGTAATAAAAACATAATAAATATGACAGTAAAGAATAATAAAGATTAGACTCTAAATATTATTGAATGATTTGCTTTAAATGCTTGTTAGAATATAGCGCAATAGAGCTAATCTCATGGAGTTAAATATGAGAATTTTTGTAAAATGCTTGAATGAACATTTTCTTATCTCTCTTGTTCTTAGACCTATATTTTTCAGACTTGTGAATCTACCTTTTATAATCTATGGAAGAAGCCTTAGCTTTTATGATTATTTTAAACAGTTTCTTGACTATTTGAAAAAGAGTATTTAAAGCCTTATCATTATTTTCTTCTTCTGTCCAGATTTAAAACTTTTAAGATAAGTATTCAAAACTTCTGAACCCCATCTACCTGTCAGTTCCATTATGCATTTAATACAAAGCTTCTAATATAAGTCTTCAGAACTTTTAAGGACTGATTTTGGTTTTTGACAATTTCAACGGTTATATTTTTGCTTCTGATAAGCTTCTGAAGAGCCTTTGAAGCTTGAGTATTTGTTTTTGATGAACTTTTTAAGTTTGGGGTTTTTGAAAATGCCTCTTAAGGTTGTCTGAGTTACCTCTGAACAACTTCTAAGGTTTTTTTGAAGTGTGCATTATGCCTTTGATGTGCTTCTTGGATCTTGGCTTAGATTCTGATTAGAGCGTTACTTTGAACTTGCTTTTGACGGCCTTTTGTATTATTTTTAAATGCTTGAGAATACTTCTGATCTATTTTTGGAGACATGAGAAATGTTTAAAAATGATTTTGAGGCTCACTTTTTATCTCTAAAAGAGATTTTGAAGAACTTCTAATAGAGTTTTGAGTTCAGAAACTTCTTCTAAACTTATAAGCTTCACTATTATCGATCTTTTAAGATATTATTTCTAAAGTTCTTTTGACAAACTTCTACTTGCGGAAACTATTTCTAAAGTAGAGCATTTTACTTTTGATTGTAAGGAACATGATTCTACATTGCTTCTGAGATGTTTTCAAATGCATAAGTTTCCTCTGACTTGTTTCTGAATTTCTTTTTGTTAAATTTCTGATTCCAAAAATGTATTTTGCGTTACTTCTAAGTAACTTCTGAATGTATTCAGAAGTTCTTATTGGTGAACTCCTGAATGAAGAAATGTCATTATGTATTATTTCTAAAGTTCAAAATTTGTTTCTAATATGATTCTGATATGTTTTTGAGTTTAGAAACTTCTTCTGAACTTATTCTATATCATGATTAATTGACTTTTGATAAACTTCTAAAAGTTGATATTTCTTCTGATTCATCTCTAAGCCTTGGAAGCTTTTTTGAAGTTCTTTTTGAAGAACTTCTCTAAAGTGGTTCTGAAGTAATTCTGAATACTTCTGAACTTCATACCTAGTCCCCAAGGAATTTTGACTCATTTCTAAAATGCTTCTAAGTATTTCTAAATAGCTTCTTGGCTTCACGCCTTGTCTTCTAAACTAGTTATGGAATGTTCCGAATTGCTTCTTAGCATTATGCATTGTCTGTGAAATGCTTTTGAATGTTTTCAAAATTGCTTCTTAGCATTTTTCAAATACTTATTAGTTTGCATTTCTGAAATACTTCTTAGTAGTTTTGAATTGCTTCTTATCTTCATGGCTTGTCTTCTAAAATACTTTTGAGTATTTCTGAGTTACTTTTAATGATTGAAATTAATCCTGAAGTTACTTCTAATGACATTCTTAGTTGCTTCTGAACGTCTAATGAGGATCTGAGTAACTTCTAAAATACTTCTGAAGCTTCATAAATGGTTCTTAGGCTTATGCCTTATTTTATGAAATGCTTTTAAACATTTTCTGAAATACTTTCTGTGAAGCCTTAATATGACATGCCTTAGACTTAACAATTACTCTCCTTAGCAAATTAACATTGCATTATGTGGAAAGTAATCAGTTAGTAACTTAACTTTTCATCATATGTTTACTTATTATCAAAACATAAGTGCTTCATTACATTTATCATCAAAATCAAGCTAAGTAGGAGGATTAAACTCAACATGATCCCCCTTTTTATGATAACAAAACATTCAAATGATGAACCTTTCATAAAATATGCAATACAGAAATTTAAAGTGGCTAATTACATGTTTAATAAATGCATGTGTAATATGCAGTGCTTCTACTAACTTAGTGTGGCTCCCCCTAAATAGGTACACTAAGATACACTAAGATTTTCTTATACCTCTCTCATTTTTCTCCCCCTTTTGGTTATAATCAAAAAGGCTTGAGAGATGATAAAAGGTCTTAGTTCTAAAGAGTTTAATGTCTATGTTAATGGGCATCAGAATTTTTGAGCTACTAACATTAGAAGTTCATAGGAAGTAAAAAAATCATGTTTTATTGAGCTTCTGAAATTAGGCACACGCTTCAAAATTTTTGAGGATGTTCAAAGAATATATATATATATATAAGTGTAAAAAAGACTCTGAAACTCTATCAAAGTTTCTAAAATGCTTTAGAAATATTCTAAAAGGATAAATATGCAGCATTTATATGCGGTTTAGGTATACATGCATAATTCTAATCATCATAATCATATAATCATTAACATTATAAAATAATTAAATCATGCAATATGCACTTTATGCAAATGAATCTATTATGCCTAGTTCTCTCCTAATTTGCAAAATCTGTCCTCTGAAAGTGGCTTTGTAAAAATATCTGATAACTGATCTTTAGTTAGTATAAATTCTAAGCAGATATCGGAATTTTGAACATGATCTCTAATAAAATGATGCCTAATCTCTATATGTTTACTTCAGGAATAGAACACTGAATTCTTTGTCAGACTTATGGCACTAGCATTATCGCATCTGATAGGTGTATCAATATATTTCAAGCCAAAATCACCTAATTATTGTTAAATCTATAAAATCTGAGCATAGCAACTACCCGTAGCTATATATTCAGCCTCAGCAGTTGATAATACAATAAATGTTTATTTCTTGAAGAACCATGATATAACCATGCTTTCAAGAAACTAACAAGTTCCTGAGATACTCTTCCTATCTACCTTATATCTAGCAAAATCTGCACCGGAGTACCCAATCAATTCAAATTCATAAACCTACATGACTCTTTAATTTAAGCTAAATTTAAATCTTAAGTTAGAATATGCTAATTACTCTTCAACTATTTAGCTTTAATTCTAATATGTTATCAACTTTGTTTCATATTATTGGCTTTTATATGGAGGTTCAACTTTTTATAACAAATCTTTTTTATTGTAATTTTTTTTTACATAAGGTGATTCTATATATTTGCTTTAATTTATTTCCTGATTGGATTTAAATTTTTGCAAATAGAAAATTTTAAAAATTCAGCATAATGTGCATATTGGTTCAAAAATGAAAACTGTTGTTTTACAATTTTAAATATAGACTAATCAAAAAATTAAAGACACTTAACATTCTTTACTTATAATTTTTTTGTTTATATTTTTGTTAGTTACTAGTTGCTTATTTATCTTTCTTAGTTAATTATTCACACAATAAATATGTTCGATAAAATAATATTCATATTTTTTATGTGACAGCGTATCTGTAATAATTATTTACCTAAATTGTCACCCTAATTTCTTAATCCTTTTTCAACCTGATTTTAATTTGGATTATATAAAATTAGTTTGTTTTAGGTTAA